>MJUU01059086.1:43880-60348 GCA_002080025.1 Modiolus philippinarum | reverse complement strand
GTTATAGCTCGTCATTTTCCAGACGAATCATATGTTTTTCAAGATGATAACACCCCCGTCCATACAGCAAGGATCGCATGGAAAAATACAAGAATGACAATAACATTCATGGCATGTTATGGCCTGCCCAGTCTCCTGACATTAATATCATTGAAAACTGTTGGCTTAGAATTAAGAGAACTCTTCAAATTCGTGCACCAGGGATCTCAAACTCAACCCAGCTTTTTGATGCCATTCTGGACATCTGGCAGGATTTTACGGTTCAATACGTACAGAATCTCTATAATTCCATTCTCAGGCGAATTCTTGCATGTATCAGGTCCAAAGGACATCTTACGAAGTATTAAAGGTAAGTGAATATTTTTTATTGTGTTTTTTCTTTGTTTTTAACACCCAAACTGTGTCCCAAGCGAGACAACTCGAGTTTGACGTCAGCCATTTTCCACGAATACTTTTGGCACGAGACTGTAGCAGTGAAACCAAAACTTAAGGGAGTATGAGTGTCAGATTTCAGAAGAATTCAATATCATCAGGTTTTATCTGTTCAAACAGGGTTAATCTTTTTTGTACTTTTATCATATTTTCTTGGTCATAGGTCACTTTGAAATGAACAAAATAGACAATGTGTAAAAGTTTACAACCTTCCAATTATATCCCCGGGTGACTGGTTTTGATGCATTTAAGGATATTTTTTGCTTTAGTGTAATTTTTATTAACACTGGTTATGTTATATTCCTTTTTCTTGTTAAAATACAACATTATTAATCGATTAGTATCCAGACTTTGAGGTGTTCCTTGTAAAAAGAAAGAATACAGACCATTTTACCATTCATACCGAATCCTGATCACCTCCACCAAAAGGACCTGAAATGACGCACTTAGGAAAACCCTGTGGAAACTCTTTCTCTCTTAGCAAATTGATAAACTATATAGATTCTCCTAAAATCTGATGACCAATGGCTATAATTGCATACAAATATTTAAGATCATGGTAAATCTTTTTCTGTTCGAAAACTTTCAATCATAGTGCCATTTCCCCCCCAAATTACCAAATATTGTTTATAGCTAGTAGGTAATCAATCAGATCGAACATTTCAAATTGGGGTTGGGGTCTTTAAGAGAATTTATTTTTTCATTGCTTCTCTGTGATTCATGACAGCTACCGTTCACAAATATTGTAAAATAGTTGAAATACAAATATTTCTTACTACTTAAGGTACAGAATCAGAAGCCTGAACATGTACGTACCAAACATGGCACAGAAACTTGCATGTTTTTTAAAACAAATATATAAGAGAAGACTCTACTTCTAGATAAAAATCATCGCACATACTCGACGAGTTTCAATGAAACGTTTTTGAATTTTGAAAAACATATCAATGAGAGCAGCGGAGCCAATTTGGTTTGTCTGTTTACACCCAAATGGATATTTACTCAATGTTTTATGGGTAGTGGGTTTTTGGGGTTAAAGAAAATCGTACTTTTTTGTATCGAATTTAGTAAAGTCATATATCTGCTATTTTGACAGGCCTTAGGGATCATTTAACTTTTGCAATCTTCTTACAATTAGATATCAATGAAAATAAAATCATTAATGACGTCATTACTAACATAGAAGAAATGTATGTCACAATTAAAATTTGATGCATCATTTCTGGTCCGCATCAAAACACGTCACCAGACAATATTTTCATATATTTCAAGGCATATAAACAGCTAATGGAAATACATGTAGAAGAAAACTTAAAAGAGACCTGTTTCCTGCCAAAAATTTTATATCTCAAAAATATTTACATAAATTTTCAAAAATGTTTGCTCAAGTTGTTCTAATAGCAAAGTTCTTCTAAACAAAAGGTCAACATTTTAATTCTTATTACAAAATTTCTAACACTTGAACTCCCTTAATGAGGAACATTCATGCTGCTTTTCATTAGATCTGTAGTAGATGATGAAGCACCTGTACAAATTATGTAATCATGGATCTACTTTTAACACTTACCTGGACAGGTGTATTTCCCAGCATCTAACATATTTAAACAATTTCTCAAAACTTGCCTAACTGTAATCCCTTTAGATTCCAAATAATTCTGGAAAACAACAGAGAGTTAATAGTCATTTCAATTGCATTTCACCAAAAAATTTACAATGATACCTTTGTCTACAAGAGGCTCTCAAGAGCCTGTATCGCTCACCTGGCCCTTGATTAACATAGACATTTTATGTTAAAGAGCCCTTATATATAATTAAACTATAAATCCAATATCCCTAATTAATTAAAGGGGAGAAGACCTCTGTTAGTTTAACATTGGACCCCATGGGAAACACTAAGTTTCCCGCTGGCTGCCATGTTGGATATCGCGCTGACCTGAAAAACACCTTTTTGCAAGGGACCACTCAATGACTATTGCGGCCAAGTTTTGTTCCAACTGGCTTAGTACATTCAGAGGAGAAGATCTTTGAATGTGTTTCCCATAGGGTCCAATGTTAAAACTATGTTCCCCACTGGTGGCCATGTTGGATATAGTGCGATCCTGAAAAACACGTTTTTTGCAAGGGACCACCTAAGGACTATTGTGGCCAAGTATGGTTCCAAATGGCTCAGTAGTTTCAGAGAAGAAGATCTTTGAAAGTGTTTTCCCATAGGGTCCAATGTTAAAACTATGTCCCCCTCTGGCGGCCATGTTGAATGTAGTGCGATCCTGAAAAACACCTTTTTTGTAAGGGACCACCCAAAAACTATTATGGCCAAGTTTGGTACCAATTGACTCAGTAGTTTCAGAGAAGACAGATCTTTGAAAATGTTTTCCCATAGGGTCCAATGATAAAGCTATGTTTCCCGCTGGCGGCCATCTTGGAAATCACACGGACCTAAAAAACACCTTGTAAGGGACAACCCAAGGACTATTGTGGCCAAGTTTGGTTCCAATTTGCTCAGTAGTTTCAGAGAAGAAGATCTTTGAAAGTGTTTTCCCATAGGGTCCAATAATAAAACTATGCTTCCCGCTGGCGGCCATCTTGGAAATCGGGTGGACCTAAAAAACACCTTTTTTGTAAGGGACCACCTAAGGACTATTATGGCCAAGTTTTGTTCCAATTGGCCCAGTAGTTTCAGAGAAAAAGAATTGAAACGTTTTTTTCCATAGGGTCCAATGTTAAATTTTGGTCCCAGCTGGCTGCTATCTTGGATGATGTACAGACCTGAGCGACACAATTTTAAAAGGGGACCACCCAAGGACTAGTGTGGCCAAGTTTGGTTTCAATTGGCATAGTGGTTTCAGAGGAGAAGATCTTTGAATGAAAATTTTACAGACGGACGGACGATGGACGCAAAGTGATTGCAAAAGCCCACCCTGGCATAGCAAGGTGAGCTAAAAACTAGTAAGCTATTTTTGGATTGGAAAACTTCTAAAATCTGTAAAATCAAAATTTAAAGTTCAAGTTGCACAACTACATCAGATGAACAACCTAATTATCCTGCAAAATTCGGCTGAAATCTTATTTACAGTTTTGAAGGAGTAACAGAATAACACACACGCAGAGGATGCAGAACAACAGCACAGGACTACCATGACACAAGATGACAGATAGTAATCCCTATGCTTCTACACCGCTTACAGCAGGAAGTGTATCTTGCATGAACAAGTAAAGTTCAGATTTTGCATATTTCCAGGGCAATAACACTTGAACATGACAACAGTGAATGGAAATACATTGTATTTCAATGAAAACAACATTTTTTTGCCCCACAAATGTACAACACACAAGCTAAGATACATACTCTTTTCACAAAGTGTATTGTCATATTCAGTTGATTAAGTCAATATTTTGTCAAAACATACCCCTGAAGTAATGTTGCAGTAGCTCAAACTTATCCTAAAAAGATGAATTTTAAAGCAATATTAGCTGTGATTTTTCATTTTTTTTGGTTTCAGAAGATTTCATTATTTCAAGCTTCAATATGTAGAAGTAAAGCAGTTTCAAGTCCAATTCATGGAGTTAACATATAACTAGAGGCTCTCAAGAGCCTGTATAGCTCACCTGGTCCATGACTGACATAGACTGCAGCCNTTAAAGTCTCATTTTCTAGAAGTTTCAAAGGAGAAAATCTTTGAACATGTTTTCTCCATAGGGTCCAATATTAAACAATGGTCCCCGCTGGCAGCCATCTTGGATGAGGTGCAGACTTGTCAGAGTAGTCAGACATAATTTTTTAAAAAGACCATTAAAGGCCTATTGTGATCACATTTGATTCCAACTGACCAAGTAGTTTCAGAGAAGAATGTCTTTGAATGTGTTTTTACCATAGGGTCCAATGTTAAACTATGTCCCCCGCAGTCAACAAACAATTTTTAACATCGGTTTTGAAGTCACAACATCAATATCTATTTGGAAACCAACTTTCAATGAAATCAGACTATGTTGAATTTTCCCACCTTTTTTGGTGGCCATTATGAAAATGGCCATCAACGAACAATTTTTAACACCAGTTTTGAAGTCCCAACATCAATATCTATTTGGAAATCAAATTTTATTGAAATCGGACAATGTTGAATTTTCCCGCCTTTTTTGGTGGACATTTTGAAAATGGCAGTCAACAATTTTCAACACCAGTTTTGAAGTCGCAAAATCATTATCTATTTGGAAACCAAATTTCATTGAAAACGACAATGTTGAATTTTCCCGCCTTTTTTTGGCGGCCATCTTGAAAATGGCAGTCGATGAATAATTTTCAACACCCCTTTTGAAGTCACAACAGCATGGCAAACATTTCATCAATTTACACTAAACCTTCATCTTCTATAGTTTTGGAAATAAAAGACGAAAATCATGAAAATTTTGAAAATTCTGTGAAAAAAAGGGCAATAACTCCTACAAGGATTTTTGGATTTTCTCCAAAATTTCAGGACGGGTAGATCTTGATATGCTGAACATTTTTGCAATTAAAATTGACTTCTATCTGTTATAGTTTTTTTGATAAAAAATAAAATATGTTAAAATTTTGAAAAATTTTCGGAAAAAGGGCAATAACTCCAAAATGGGTAATCAGATTTTCTTCAAAATCGCAGGGCAGGTAGATCTTGTCCTGCTGATCACTTTTACTTTGTCAGATTTTTAATATCTGTAACGATTTTTGAGTTATTTGCCAAAAACAGCATTTTACCCCTATGTGCTATTTTTAGTAACGGCAGCCATGTTGTTTGGTCCTTGGACTCATCGGATACAATTTTGAAACAGGATACCCTGGAGATGATTCAGGCCAAGTTTGGTTGAAATTGGTTCAGAGGAGAAGATTTTTTAAAAAGTTTACAACAGACGGACAGACAGAAGACGGACGACAGACGCCAAGTGATGGCAATAGCTCACCTGACCCTTCGGGTCAGGTGAGCTAAAAAAAATTGAAAATTAAAGAAAATATAACATGAATTTATTATTTACTGCTAGGAAAAAATGTATTCTCGGGATGAATCGTATGCTTGCGACCTCAGGTCAAATGTACATGGGTAACAGAAGTTTTTATACTGACAACATGTCATGGTCCGATGAAATCACATGCAATGTGGGAAAAGAATGCTGACTTGTTAGAGTGTAATAATAGTTTACATTGCCAAAATAATAAAATGCTACCCATATTATTCCTACAAGGATGTAATAATTTTATTTTCATACACAGGAGGGATTTAATCGTTTGAATCTTTGTGATTGATTTATAAATATTTCCCCCTGTACACTTCACTCATCACAACTTTTGCTGATTAACCTCGTATGTATTATGTAAGCTTTCATTTTAGACAGGCTCCTTTGAAATGAGAGAGGAACACAGTCGGGCATATGGTAAACTTTTAACCAACACAGGAGACGGAATTGAGAGGGGTAATCAGGTGGAAAATGTCATATTTTGTTTTTGCATTTTACCCAATTTGTTTTTAAATTTTACACTTAGGAGCTAAATTGTTCAGCGTAGGTTGAGAAAAGTTACGTGTAAACTGGCAACCACATCACAAATATCAAGTGTGGACATATATCAAGTATCGTAACTTAGCCTAAGTTTGGTGATTGGTGGTAGCAGTAAGCACATGTACACCTAAATGCAAAAATATGCCTTGAATTAAATAAAGTACAGACTGCAATATTTGAAAATTTCAGAACATCTAGGGAAAAAATGGGTCATACTGAACCTAATTATTTCAATTGCAGATTTTGGTTAATTCAAGAACAACAACAGTTACTTTGTAATGGGTTAAATAGTGTGAAAAATGTACTAGACTTGTATATTATGGTTTAATAGTACCATGTTAAAAAAATATCAGACCTTTCAGAAAGCAAACTCATGTCATCATTTGAAAACTATGAAATTTAAGGATTTTGTATAATTCAACAGAAAAATTCCTGGAAATAATTTAACCAATCATGGTGAAAATCAAACTTGACTTGTATATTCATACTTGCCAACTGACCCACTTTTGGCGGGTGTGACCCGCCAAATTAGCCCATGACCCGCCTGGGATAATCACCTGCCGGGGTCATCATTTTCACCCGCCAATGAGAACGTTACCTGCAAATGACCCGCCAAAACACAATTAACACAATTTCTAAGATTAACAGCAAACAGGGCTTTACATTTTCTTTCAAGAGTTGAGACAAAGTAATAATTCAACTGAACAGCAAACACCAAACAGTCCAAAAACAGTAAACAACTGATTTGTTTCACCAAAAACATTAAACACCCCACCGAAAATGGCCAAAACACATTGACAGAAAAAGGTCTTGTCCTCCTCATCTATGGTAATAAATGGTACAGAACTACTGCGAAGAATCCTTGAACAGGTGCATGATGGCTTGGCACGATATGACCCGCCACCACATACCTGAATATTGGGTCATGACCCGCCACAGCAAAATTTGAGGTCGGCAAGTATTTATATTATGGCTAGTCAAATTAAGGTAGATCGACCCTAATACAAGGCGCATTTGATTGGCCATTTGCGTAACACAAGTCGGATGTGGAATTGACTTGATTTTCAAGCCGGAATATTCCTGTATTGGCCTATTCATTATGACGTCATAATAGATTGACATACACTTTCCCGTGAATTAGCTCCCTTTTTCCCGTAAATATTGTCTTTTTCGTAAACTTAATTTCTCAATCGAACGGTGACAAGATAGATTATTCAGCGTAACAGAGAGCTGAAGTTAATATCTATCTCTGAAAAATTAAAAATAAAAAAAAATCTATCTGATATTTATTTTATACGAAAGATAAAAAACAAGCATGTTCTCACAGTTCCCTATATATTCTTTGTAAATATTGTAGAAAAATACTGAATTTGGCCTGATCACAGGAAAAGACGATCGATGACATATCATTTTTTATTTTATTTTTCATACCTTAAAACGTAGCTTTTGTGTAATTCAAGGCCAATGTCTTAGACAGGAAACAACTATTAGTTAAGAGAGTCAAGTACAGAAGGCAATATTTCAGCTATATCACCATGATCTAAAATTGACCTGTATATAAAAACTTTACTTAAAGACAAATTATAGCAAATGCCTGGAGAAACCAAAATGTAACAGAAAGACAGGTGATCATACAATCAGATGGATAGACAAGGGGAATCTTTCATACCCAGTAAATATTAAGCCAGGGGTATAAACTTGAAGTGTGTTTCTGATACAAAAACGAATGTCTCCCACACCCCTAGTATGTAATGTTCTTTCAGTGATAAAACACAAGTAAGTTTTACGTTGCACCCAGGTGGCCATTCATTCCAGCTAGACAATATGCACAACTAAAGCATGATGGTCAACAATCCTGTGAAGTTAAGTTGAAATCCTTTGAAAGATGTGGAAGAATTAGCGTCCACAAACTTAATTTAGCAAAATTCTAAGTCAAAAAGGGGCATAACTCCAATAAAAATTGGCCCATCAATCCAGCGTAACAATATGCACACATACCCATGACCATCAACAATCCTGTGAAGTTCGGTTGAAATCAGATGAAAGATGTAGGAGAATTGGTGTCCACAAACTTAATTTTGCAAAATTCTATGTCAAAAAGGGGCATAACTCCCACAAAAATTAGCCGATCAAGCCAGGGAGATGATTTGCACAACTAGGTATGATGGTTAACAATCCTGTGAAGTTTGGTTGAAATCCGATGAAAGATGTAGGAGAATAGGTGTCCACAAACTTAATTTTGCAAAATTCTATGTCAAAAAGGGGTATAACTCCCACAAAAATTTAGCCCATCAATCCAGCGAGACGATTTGCACAACTAGGTATGATAGTTAACAATCCTGTGAAGTTTGAAATCCGATGAAAGATGTAGGAGAATTGGCGTCCACAAACTTAATGTTGCAAAATTCTAAGTGAAAAAGGGGCATAACTCTGACAAAAATTAGCCGATCAATTTGGGGAGACAACCTGCACAGCTAGGTATGATGGTCAGCAATCCTGTGAAGTTTGGTTGAAATCCTATAAAAGGTGTAGGAGAATTGGTGTCCACAAACTAAATTTAGAAAAATTCTTTGTCAAAAAGGGGCATAACTCCCACAAAAATTAGCCGATCAATCTGGCGAGATGATATGCACAACTAGGTATGATGGTTATCAATCCTGTGAAGTTTGGTTGAAATCCAATGAAAGGTGTAGGAGAATTGGCGTCCACAAACTAAATTTTACAAAATTCAAAGTCAAAAAAGGGCATAACTCCCACAAAAATTAGCCGATCAATTCGGCGAGACTATATGCACAACTAGGCATGATGGTCAACAATCCTGAAGTTTGGTTAAAATCTTATGAAAGATGTAGGAAAATTGGCGTCCACAAACTTTGTGACGGACAGACGGATGGACGACAGACGGAAAAGACAAAAACAATATGTCTCCCCCTCTTACCAAAAGAGCATTGTTCATTGCAGATATTTGATTCTAAATTGATTTAGATTATGTCTCTAGAATTTGATTCAATTTCTAAGGGTTATTCCAGCAAAAAAATGTATGGAGGGGTTGAAAGGCACTTCATATATTTTTGATGGATGGTGGGGTTCAATGGGTACCTTTGATCTTTTAGTCTTTATAAAAATATGTATGGGTGGTGGGGCCTGAAAAAAAGTGCCTTCCAACCCTCATATACATTTATTAATAGAATAGCCTTAACCAAAAAAAATAATTTCAAAGGCTTTAAGTAATCTTTTTTTATTATTTTGCAGGTGTTGGTGTTTTTGAATATTTTCTCTGCAAGTAATTTTTTGTTTTTTGTTTGTTTTTTCTTTTGTTTTTGTTTGTTTGTTTGTTTGTTTTGTTTTTGTTTTTTTACAATTTAGCCTTGTATTATACATTTTACCATATACCTGACTGAAAGCTGATTCAAAGAACATAACTTACCTTAAATATGTCTGATTCATAAACATTTTCTAAAATAATATTGTTCAAACATTTCTTTCCAAAATTTAAATCTGAAAAATAAAATTTATCCAAATGACTGAATATATTATATGACTAGACATTGTATATGTAGGGATTTTTTCCATGTTCATTTATATCATCAGACTTGCCTACCCCTCTGGGTCAAATGTGAAAAATAGTAAAGCACTCTTTAAGTTATAAAATACCGGTACATTAAAATTAAGAAATAATTTGCAGGCACTGGTGGTTTGTTGGAGATTTACATATGGGTGGCCATTATTTTCGTTAATATTTTACCCAGAGCATAGCGAGGGGAAAAATAACCAAAAATAATGGACACCCATATGTAAATCTACTACAAACCACCAGCAAACATGAATTATTTTGATTCTAATATTAATTAAATGATCTAGGCAAACCTACAGTGTACAGAGTAACGACAGCCAATTCATAAGATTAACTGACGTTTTTGTGCACAAAAAATATTATGACATCGTCTGTTTCAGCGCACAGATTGTTGTGACATCGCTCTTTATGTTATTGGAGATTTTCATATGGTTAATCATCAAGGTTTCCATTGTTCCCATATCAAATATAAATTTATACAAAGAAACTACACCTCACATTAAGTAGCATGTAATGTAGTCACACAAAACTCTCATCCAGTAAATCTAGAATTGTCATCTTGAATATCATTATACATCCTTTTTCAGAACCTAAATGCTGATTTAATTTATAATATACAACACGGGGCAAGGAAATGATAGACTAGAACTGAAAATACTGCAAATTTACCAAATCATAAAGAAATTGTAAACTATTGCAATGGCATAAGATGACCTAAAAATAGTGATTCTTGCACCAAAATCGTACTAGGGTAGGCAAGTCTGTATAATAACTTTTCAATTGTTCATTATTTTGATAATAATCTAGTTTTGAAAACATCTCAGAACAATATTGTTTAAGTCCCCTTTTTCAATGAACACAATACATTTAGAACAGATACAACCCAAAATATAATTTTGCTTTTGTAAGTTCTATTTTCATTATTTCTGGTGGTACCTTTTGTGTGATCTGGTGCTATCTCCTATTGTTTTAAATGTATAAAAAGAAAACTACAAAAATTTTGCAAATTTTATTGGTAAAAAGGGCAATTACTCCAAAACGGGTTTCAGATTTTTCAAAATTGCAGGGCAAGCAGATCTTGCCATGCTGAATAATTCATTTCCAGTCAGATTTATCATATCTGTAACACTTTTTGAGTTATTTGCAAAAAAAAAATTACCCATATGTTCTATTTCAAGCAACAGTAGCCATGATGTTTGGTCTACAGACTAATCAAATCCAATTTTGAAACTGGATACCCTGGTGATGATTTGAGCCAAGTTTGGTTACAATTGGCATAGCAGTTACAGATGAGAACATTTTTGAAATTGTTGATGGACGGGCCCAGTGAGCTAAAAAGGTACATTTTTTGTAGTTGTTTTAAGTTATTTTCACATTTTACAGAAGAACAATGAATATTTTATTTGTTTGTGACTATGTTTGGTTCTATATGGTCCTACAGTTTCAGAAAAAATCTATGCAAATAATTTGCATGCAAAGTTTAAAGACTGTAAGGGCTATTCAAGGAAAAATTGTATGGTGGGAGGGGTCGGACATCACATTATATATTTTAGGATGGGTGGTGGGGTTCAAGAAGAAATTTAGGCATATTGCATTTGAAAGTTTTAAAGATAATTTTTTTAACAAATTATTCCTCTGAACCAAAATCAAAACCTAATGTTCTATAGTTGGCCAATTACTTAAACATACTAAGATTAAGACAGTATCTAAGTCCATTCATAAGTAATTGCTTTGTTTGAGGAAACTGTTCCAATCCTCCACTTGATGTATACAGTGAAAACTATAAGAAAATCCACATCATACATGTATTATGTAATTCTGATATGATCAAAAAGCCAAAGCACATTCACATTTTGTTACCATTGAAATTGAGTTCTTTTCAAGGTCTTTCAAAAAACCTTATTTTCTATTTATCAAGGACCAAGATTTTCATCCTTAAAGCCACTCCATAAACTTTTTTGTGATAATGTCTTTTTAAGCTATAATATTAGGGCTGTTCTGTTATTATAACATTAATGGCAACCAGGGAAGGCCCTTTGAAATGACATATTCATTCCCAAAAGGACTTTTCAAACAATTTAAAATTGCTTTCTCTTAGTACAATGTATGTTTTATTGTAACAGCCTATATCATGTTTCATCAGTTATTGTGTAATTTCCAAAAGTATATTTTCCAAAGAAACTTTTCATCAAGATGGTGATTTCAAAGACTTTTAAGTCCTAGATCTTCCAACTTTCAGTTTCAAGTCTTTTCATGGATTTCAGCTATCTGTGAAAACCCTGAAAAATTCAGCTAAAATCAACAGGATTACTAGAATGTTTTTATACTAGATATTTTACTACTCCATGCAAAATTACCTCTAAATCTTCCAATACACCCCATACATTCATTCTTTGTACAACCCCAATAGGCATGGCAGTAGGCTCTAAAACAAACAATACCTATAAAAGAAAATAGTACGCATGGCAGTAGGATCTATAACAAACAATACCTGAAACAGAAAATAGTAGGCATGACAATAGGCTCTATAATAAACAATACCTGAGACAGAAAATAGTAGGCATGGCAGTAGGCTCAATAACAAACAATACCTAAAACAGAAAATAGTAGGCATGGCAATAGGCTCTATAACAAACAATGCCTGAAAGAGAAAATAGTAGGCATGACAATAGGCTCTATAACAAACAATGCCTGAAAGAGAAAATAGTAGGCATGACAATAGCCTCTATAACAAACAAAGCTTGAAACAGACTAGAGCTGTCGGCAAAGCCAGACTAATACCCCCCGCAACTGCATTTGAGTACCAAGGCATGTCATTTTGAAATTTGACCTTTAGCCACATGGTAATTGGAAAGAAATAAAGCCTGTCAGGACTGAAAATATTCCAATCAGTTTATATCTGGTACATGTACTTCATTTAAAAGGTAATACATTAAATAATATATGATTCGGTGGATACAAACCAGATTTAACCAAGCTTTCGGCATAAAATTAGCAAGGATTTACTATCATTAAGGTCAAAGGTCAAAGTCAAGGTCACATTGACCTAAATTTGGTATGCGACACATCGTCTTCCCATGATGCATCCACACACCAAGTTTGATAATCCTAGGTGCTACGGTACAAAAGTTCTGCTCCGGACACGGTTTTACTATCATAAAGGTCAAAGGTCAAAGTCAAGGTCACAGTGACCTAAATCTGGTATGTGACACATCGTCTTCCCATGATGCATCCACACACCAAGTTTGATAATCCTAGGTGGTACGGTACAAAAGTTCTGCTCCGGACACAGATAGGCTTTATAACAAACAATGCCTGAAAGAGAAAATAGTAGGCATTACAATAGGCTCTATAACAAACAATGCCTGAAACAGAATATAGTAGAAAATAGTAGGCATTTCAGTAGGCTCTATAACTAGAGTTCCGGATACTGAGCCTGAATCGCTCACCTGACACATGACCAAAAACAATGTTTTTTATACCAGTGGGGTCTTATGTTTAGCTATGTTCTCCATGGCACCAATGTTTTTTGTACAATCCTATTGAAAAGAGCAATCTTTGCAAAGAACCTTCTATACTTTATTTAAACACAATTTATTAAATTTACTTCAATAGTTTAAGAGAAGATGATGAAAAGGAGGATTTTCCAATAGACTCCAATGTTAAACTATTTTCCGAGCTGGCCACAATGTTTTTTGTCTGATTGAAACTAGAGGCTCGGGTACTGACCCTGATTCGCCCACCTGACAAAATGATTATTATATAAGCCATATTTATGCTGATGACCAAAAATGATCTTTTTTCCCTTTGGGTCATTTGGTTGAACTAAGGTTTCAGTGGTTTCAGAGAAGACCATCATAATTTTGATTTTCTCTTAGGGTCCAATGTTAATTTCCCTAATGTTAAACCTAAGTTAAGCGCTCACTGCTTTTTTTTTCATTGCATCAAAAGGAAACAGGCAATTCGTTGTACAGGACCTTCCTTACATCATTCCTGTAAAGTGTGGTTGAATTTGCTTCAGTGGTTTCAGAGGAGATCATCAAAATGTGACTTTCCACGTAGGGTCCAATGTGAAACCTAAGTTTCGTGCTGATGGCCATGTTTTTTGTCAGATCAAAAAACAATGAGCAAGATTTGTAAAGGACCTTCCTTACATAATTCCTGTAAAGTGTGGTTAAATTCACTTCAGTGGTTTCAGAGAAGTAGATGAAAATGATGTTTTTCCAACAGGGTCCAATGTCAACACTAAGTTCTTCACTGTTGGCCATGTTTTTTGTGAGACTGATACAAAATGAGCAATCTTAATAAAGGCCCTTCCATACATCATTCCTGTGAAGTTTGGTTAAATTTGCTTGAGTGGTTTCAGAGGAGAAGATGAAAATGTGATTTTCCCATAGGGTCCAGCATGGTCCAATATTAAACCTAAGTTCTGTTCTAGCGACCATGTTTCTTGTCAGATCAGAAGGAAATGGGCAATCTTGGTAAAGGAGTATCCATTCATTGTTCTTGTAAAATTTGGTTGAATATGCTTTATTGGTTTTGGAGGAGAAGATGGAAAAAATGTGATTAAAATTTTCTAGGGGCTCAATGTTAAACCAATGTTCCATGCTGGCAGCCATGTTTCTAATCGGACCGGAAGGAAATGGGCAATCCTTATAAAAAATCATCCATTCATCATTCCTGTAAATTTTGGATGAATTTTCTTAATTGGTTTCAGAGGACAAGATGAAAATGTGATTTTTCCCATATGGTCCAATGTAAAATATAAGTTCTGGGCTTGCAACCATGTTTTTTGTCAGATCAAAAAGAAATGAGCAATCATTGTATAGGACCTTCCTTACATCATTCCTGTAAAGTCTGGTTGAATTCACTTCATTTATTTCAGAAGAAAAGATGAAAATGCCCTTTTCCCCATAGGGTCAAATGTTAAATCTAAGTTCCGGGCTTGTGTCCATGTTTTTTGTGGGATGGGAAGGAAATGAGCATTCTTCAAAAAGACCTTCCATACATCATTCCTGTAAAGTTTGGTCTAATATGATTTTCTATATGTACTATTTTTGCAAAGCCGTTGTGTATAGTCTCCTCCTTCACAACCTGAAACTCTTTTCATGGATTTCCTTGCAAAACCAAAGGTTATGCTTGCACTGATTACCAGCTGTGGGTGAATTTCAATTTCCTGCTACATGTGCAATGTAAATGCTCAATTTTATACAGCAAAAGTTTTTAAACCATTACTTAGATGACAAGAAAGATTTAAGAAAACAAATAATAGAACAAAAGATATAATTATAAAACTTAGTGTACACATTTTGAAGAAAACGAAACATTTCCTGTTAATTTACAGAACTTGTAATACATGTAACACAAACTTACACTGTTGTGGTGGTAAAGGACTTCCTGGAATCATGGCCTGTGCACGTCTGTCAGGCATTGGTTGTAAACAACATTGGCATAAAACATGATTCTGAAAAGTTGGATGACACACAAAGTCTGGAGGGGTTGGTGCAGATTTTTCATCTTTTAATTCTGGATCATCTTCTGTTTTATCTCCATCTACATACAAACAATAAAAGATTCTATTTAATATATTTTGCTAGGCTTATCTTACAAATAAAATTTTCCAATTCATGATCACCAACAATTATTTATATCTTATTGTAAACTGTCTAAAAAAAACTGAAGCAATTTATGGAAGTTTTATGGTTGTCAGAATTACCTGACAGGTTATTACAATGTTTTTGGATCATAAATCAGAATACACATTCAGTATATTCTGAGAGTTGATCACACTGAATCTGACTCAGCATCAGGACATCATGTTTTATACCTAACACTTGATGATACGACAAAAATATATATATAAGGGTTATACTGATGGTACTACCCTAGTACATGTATATTACAGAGAGGTTCACAGGCTGTAGATTTAAATGACCAGGTAATGTTGTTGATCAATTGAAAAAAAAAGCTCTTTGACAATGTTTATGAAATAGGTAGAAACTATTTTTAAAAACTTGATGATCCACCACAAAACTTTCACCAATCTCATGTCATGCCTGTAACTTTTGACACCCTCTTTTTTATCAAACATATGATTTGCTACATCACCTTTTCTGTATTTGTGCATATTTATATCTTTGCAATATATTTTTTTTTACTTATCACAATTTTGGAAGAAATTAAATAATTACCAATATATATATCCAAAATAAAATTGCAAATCAAACCAAATTAGTAAAATTTATCTCTATTTAGACTGACATTAATGTTCTCTCCAATAATATTTTTGTACTGGAACAGATCATCTACACTCTCGATAATTAAATTTTCAAATATTTTAAACACTCAGCAAGCCTCGCATTTAAAAAATTGAAAATTTGACTATCAATTGTAGAAATGTCTTTTCTCACTCGATGCGGTAGTTGATTCTATATATCTCTGGTGATTGTAATATTTATCTCCCTTTATGTCAGTTGTTGTAAACTCCTTTTATTATTTTTATCTCCATAACCCTTATATCACATGTATGTTGCATATGTTTTTTCTAAAAAAAAAATGTAATGTCCATAAATTTTTTAACCATACTTTTGAATAGACACTTAAAGCAACTTTTGATTTTATATGCTGTTTTCTGAAATTAATATTAAATATTTCACCCTTATTCATAGGACTGGTGCCTTGATACCTGTATGCTTACTTTCTGTTCATATAAAAGGTAGAAAGCAACAAACTCAAAACTGTCTTCATAACAGGCCCGTGTCAAATACGAAAAAGCTCGACTGTGTGCTTCTTGAGATATATGTCGCAATCTATCTCTTACAGTGAATGAAAAAAGACATTACAGAGATTAAGATACAGAAATTCTGATCACAGACTTTGATATCGAAAATATAGTTTCTACAACGAGAACTAAATAAATAAATTTTGCAAATGTTTAAA
>MJUU01059086.1:0-20760 GCA_002080025.1 Modiolus philippinarum | reverse complement strand
GCAAAGACAACATACCTGGATTTTCCTTCAGATAAGCTTCTATTAAATTATTGACAATGTGATTCTTGTTAATTCTCTTTACTTTCATCCTACACTGAAAATGTAAAAAAAATATTATCAGAGATTTTATCTTGTACAGACTACTGAAGATCATGGGTTGTAGAACACTTTGAAACAAATTCTTAAAATATGAATTTTAATCTAGCAACAATAATCTTGTTTTCTGCAACTGACATTGACAATGTTATAGTGTTATGAATTTTCCCATCTTACATGTATTCCATGAACAAAAGTTTGTTTTCATGGTTCACTAACTTCATAATCATAGCAACACGGATGTCTTGGTATGCTTTTTATTAATTATGTGGTACCATGCTTTTATTGTTGTTTTCATTTTAAAGTCACTGGCATTCCACAGTTTATGAAATTATAATTTTAAAGAAAATATACTCTCAAAAGACAACTTCAGGTATGCCAAGTTCTTAATTACTGCATACCAAGGAATCAATCATTTAAAATCCACCATGTCCACTTTGAAGGTTGTTGATTCACAATTTTCAGCTACTTTCTTTAAAAAGCCAGATATGTTGGTGAAACACTACACGTGCACTCAGCTACGGCAAGTTCAGATTTCTATGACCTTGACCTTTGACCTTACCAAATTTTTATTGCATATTAATGTTCATTTTGACTAGACCTATACAATTGCCAAGTATGAAAAGTCTATATTACATACTTAATGAAAAAAGGTCAATCAGAGATTGCAATCCCCTTGCTCACCTTTTTTGGACCAACACTAAAGTTTGGTTTTGAAAATGTATATAAAGGAATCATCAATAAAAATTTAATAAATTTAAAATTAAAGTTTTTTGCAATCTGACTATTGAAAATAATCATCATTTCTGTTATGAATTGAAAAAGATATGGTTGCTAGGTAGAATTCCCAAAAATAACAGGTCTTTAAGACTTTCCAGAAATTTACCAAAATAAGAATCAAAGATTTTTGCAGTCTTTCTATTGAAAACAATGATTCTTAATGTAAGGAATTGAAAAAGGTATGGTTGCTACGTAGAATTCCAAAAAATAACAGGTCTTTGAGAGTTTCAGGAAATTTACAAAAATTAGAATCAAAGTTTTTTGCAATTTGACTTTCGAAAATGATCATCATTACTGTTGGGAATGGAAAAATATATGGTTGCTAGGTAGAAAGCAAAAAAATAACAGGTCTTTTAGACTTTCAGGAATTTTACCAAAATAAGAATCAAAGTTTTTTTGCAATCTGACTATTGAAAATGATCATTATTACTATTAGGAATTGAAAAAGATATGGTTGCTAGGTAGAATTCCAAAAAATAACAGGTCTTTAAGACTTTCAGGAAATTCACCAAAATCAGAATCCAAGTTTTTTGCAATCTGACTATTGAAAATTATCATCATTACTGTTAGGAATTGAAAAGATATGGTTGCTAAGTGACAGGTCTTTAAAACTTTCAGGAAATTTACCAAAATTAGAATCAAAGTTTTTTGCAATCTGACTATTGAAAATGATCATTGATAAAATAAGGCACCAAAAAGATATGGTTGCTAGGTAAAATTCCAAAAAGTAATGGGTCTTTGAGAGTTACAGGAAATTTACCAATATAAGAATCATATTTTTGAAATTTAAGTGTTCATACTAGCTGATGACATTAAAGAGTTCCTTAATTATATGATTTCATGTTAGAATTTCAAAAAAAATTGGTCTTTGACATTTTCAGGAAATTTTACAAATTTGGCACCAAAGCCAAAATCATAAATTCTTATCTTGGATTCCAAAAGCAATTCAAGTAAGGGCTGTTCCAGCAAAACATACATTGGATGGGGGGAAGGCACTTGAAAATTGTCATGACCACCCATAGATGCAAAAT
This sequence comes from Modiolus philippinarum, assembly GCA_002080025.1. Lineage (NCBI taxonomy): Eukaryota > Metazoa > Mollusca > Bivalvia > Mytilida > Modiolidae > Modiolus > Modiolus philippinarum. The sequence continues at coordinate 18,853 of MJUU01059086.1, read as the reverse complement.
AGGATTTTTTCATTTGCGTGTGAATTCAGACTTTAATTAATAACACCCACCCATAGCAGCAATTTCCAAGTGCCTTCACCCAGTCCCATGTATGTTTTGCTGGAACAGCCCTAATTCCCTATGAAAATGTAAACCACAAAATAAAAATTATACATAAAGTTCCAATCATATGCCAAGTACTTATTGTTTTACGTTTTTTGGTCCCTCAAGGGCATGTCCCCAGGGGTCATTGCAAATGTCCGCTATCATTAGCAAATTAGAAAAACATAATGGAACTCATATAGAAAGTTTCAGCTTCCAAACATAAATACTTCAGAAGACTTCGCATATTACTTGATAACTCGAAATACAATGTCGCTCATTATTCCGCCCTGAGGGCAAATTTCAAAATTCCGAAACCTTTGGCACAGACAACTTTTATAGTGTTTACTTATACCCTTAAAACCAGGTTTCTGCAACTAAAGGTGTAAGAGGAGTTCTAGCTGAATCGTTTTTTTCGTTTTTTGGACCCCCAAGAGGCCATGCCCTGAGGGGTCATACAAAAATTCTGACGCCCTCTGTGAAGTTGCCACGTAATATGTGAGTCGATTCCCGGGTTTCAACTTTCTAGCCCAAATAGCCTTAGAGATTTCTCCGATTAGTGGATATCGCGAAAATTCGTTTTCACCCATAATTTGCCCCTAGGGCATTTGACACAAACTCCAAACCCCTAGCGCGCTAGTTCAGATCATACTCTAGTATGGTGCCAAGTTTCAAATTTCTACCTCTTATAGTTCCAGAGCTATCGGTGAGCACTACACACATACGTATGTACGTACATATGGACGGACTGCATTACATAATGCCCCTGCTTTCGTTAAGCGGGTGGATAAAAAGTTACAACAAATGGACGCATATACAGACACACACAGACAGGACAAAAACAATATGCCCCACAGGCTTAAAAATCAAATTATCCCTACATGCACCTATGTATAACAGACAGATAAATAGCCAAGCTGTTCCATATATACCTTGAATTATGAAATCACACTTACAGTAGGACATTCATTAGATTTCTGCATCCAGTCAGAGTAACATCCAGCACAATAGGAATGCATACAGGGCTGTAAACTGAAAATATGTTTAGTAAAAATACAGACGTTTTGAATATGTGATACAGTACATGACTTGCATTCCGTATTCACACTATGACGTCATACCCTTTATCACATACCCTTTATCGCATGGCTTACCCTTTATCACATACCCTTTATCGCATGGCTAGACCTGTATCATACCCTTTCTAAAAAAAAAAATTGTTTTTAATTAAATTTATTTTTTAAAATGAAAGTGAGGGCAAAAAAATTGGGGGGGTAAATTTTTTGGGGGTTAAAAAAATTTTTGGGAGGGGTAACAAAAATTTGTTTGGCCTGAATTTTGGTGTCAATTTAAAAAATCTAGCAAACCTTTTTCCTTTACATGTTAGATTTTATATCAAACTTCCAGTCCTTTCTGCCCAATTTGAATTTTTTTTTTCTCACAAAATACTTGCTTTTCTCTTACGGATTCCATTTTTTACAGTATTTTTGGGATTAAGTAGTCCTCTGTTTAAATATATGATAAACTGTATAATACATGGCAAAATCCGTATCACATGTCGTATCATCCCGAGATACTAATATCAGCCCGAGGGCCCTGGCCCGTGGGATGATATTGGTCGAGGGATGATACGGCATGTATTATTCCCTATGTTACAATCTACCAGTCAGAGTAACAGCCAGCACAATAGGAATGCATACAGGGCTGTAAACTGAAAATATATGTTAAATACTTGTTACAATCTACCAGTCAGAGTAACAGCCAACACAATAGGAATGCATACAGGGCTGTAAACTGAAAATATGTGTTAAATACTTGTTACAACCTTTTTAAATACTGAATTCATTATAAAATACTTTTAGATGTCAGGTTGTATAAAATGTGAAATTTTTACTTTGTAATATTGTATCTACCAGAAATGTTGTACATGTATGCTACTGATAAGACATGGAGATTGTATATGGATGTAAAATATTTGTATAAGATTTGGCCACAAATATTTATGTTACAATGTCATTCATACAAATCACAAATACAAACTTACAGATACTATAGAATAAGTCACAGAAGCAAATACAAAAAGATGAAGTGTTGTGAAATCAAATGAAGTCAGGATTTACTGACATAAATGTAAAAATACATATAGTGATATTAGCTATTACAGTTTGGTAAGGATGTTCTAAATAAGTAATAACACACAGAGTTGCATATGATGTCTTGTCAAGCAAACCTCCTAGAAAGGGTAAGGTTTATAATTATTATAAGACAGAAAGTTAAAGTCTGATCCAAAAGTTTCCTTTAGATTATTGTTGAAATAACCTCACCTAGCTTAGCCTGGCTATAATCCAAAGCGTGTAATGTGAAGTATTGAAATATTATAACTGGTAAATAACATCCTGTCAGGTTAAAGCCTTACAATACAGCTAAATATAATAAGGTTGCAGACCATCTACCAAACTATTCCCTCTGACAAAAGCATCAAAATTTTAGAAAAAAATTCAATTTGAAAAGATCCATGTAAATAATAAAACTAATCAATTATACCATCAACTGTCAATATTCAAGATATAAAAATGGAATACCTGACACAGTTGTATAGCAACTCCTGACATATACTACATAACAGTGTTTCTTCTATCTCATCTACCTCTGGTATATCTGGTGTCTTTTTCTCCTTTTCACTTTTTAACTTTGATTCTTCTTCCTTACTTATCTCCTCTTTAGATTTTTCTTTGTTCTCACTAGGTGGAGCCTCCTTTGTATCACCTGATCCTTTATCAGGTTTTGCTGAATCATCATCCTTGACGGTTTTCATTACTTTTTTCTTTGGTTCTGTTTCGTCTTCATTTTTGTCTTCCTGTAACAAGTACANAATTTTTAGCTGTCGTAGAAAGTTCCTGTGGTCACGATTTCTCTAATTTCTCCTTTTTTAAGGGTACGCTTAAACAGTGCTTGGGATATGATATCTTTAAAGTTATAGAAAATAGTAGTACTCCCTTATATTCTAATAAAAAGTTATTCCCGATAAAGTCAAGACCTGAAATATTTATTTGAATCATAGAATGCAAGTTATTTTTGATTGGTTTTTGTTATTTATCGGTTTTAATATCGGGGTAAATTTTAGTCCAAATTAACGACATTTTCATTGAATGTGAAATAACTATGCTTTATTTCTGAAAAATTCCAACTTTAACTAAAGTACATATACAAATTGTACATATGCACTGAAAATCATGGATGGAATGTCCACCGTTAAAGAGAAATCAACAATTAAAATGACAAAATTTGCGTAAAACTTTCAAATTTTAGTGTTCAACGAAAGATAACTCTAATCATTTTGTCAAAAAATTACTTGACCAGCCAAGTCTAGTTAAATAGCGGGAATCTAGTGACAATTTTACGTTGCTTGTGTTTTGATTTTCCAAGCAGATGTGTTTGTTTTCACGTTTAAAATCACTTTTCCATATCATTTCAGATAATATAAGAGGGTTTTGTTTCAGAAGAAATGGTTTTATTAAGATATATATCAGTGTGTGTTTTGGGGGGAAAATTGAATAATTAATACCAATAACAAAAGTATGATTTCTTTCGCTTAAACTAAGTTTATTGTTTAGCGGTTCGTTTTAAAATTAATTTCAAGCTTTCCTTTAAAGAATAATCCTATAAAAGTCAGAAATGCGCAGTTCTTTATATCCGAAAGAACCCCTTATATCACGGAGGTGCAAATATTCAAAATGACAAACCTTTAAAATAAAATGCCAACTTTGAAACTTGTTGAATAAAGACAACAGACAAATCATTATAAAAACTAAAACTAAACAACTACCCCAATAAAATTTACAATACATGTAATATTTGAATTTCGTTGCAGTTTTATCTGTGATATGAAGCTCACTTTAAAATGCATCAAAATTTTCAAAATTTTAGGAGCTGACCTTTGACCCCATCTAAAATAAAATGTGACCAGATTCAATCTCTACGACATCGTCATTTCGATGCGCCATAGTATCCTCTTTCCAAACATGTATAATACAGGTGTGTGTTATTCCGTTAACTCAAAAATGGAAAAATCGTCTCTTGGGCACCCTACTATAAGGGAAGAAGATCTTTAAATGTTCTTTTCATATGGTTCCATGTTAAATCATGTTTCCCGTTGGCAGCCATTTTGATGAGATGCAGATCTGCACACCATTTTTTGCAGTGGACCAACTATGGACCAATGTCAATAATTTTGGTCCTAACCTCTTTTTCATCATAGATTGATTGATTGATTGATTGATGTTTTACGCCAACCCCAGCAATATTTCAGCTATATTGTGGCGAGAATTGTTGAGTATATTGAACAATTTTATTTTCATCATAGAAAATTTTACAATGCATAGATGACAGATTGACAATCGTCAAACAAGGGATGCCTTGTGATAGTAAAAGTTCACCTTGGCTACATTATCAGGTGAGTTAAAATGTATATAAAGTCAATAGAACTCACCAAAGACAATAGATTATATTCCAAGGAATAATCGAAATGTCACCCTTAATATGACATACATTTAGATTGAAAATTGTCATTATTATTTACTTTGTCATACAAAATGAGCTGAAGTAGAAAACAAAATGTGATGCAATGCATTAATTACAACTACCTTTGGCCTTTTCTTGCTGGTATCTTCAGGTGTGCTGACCTCTTCAAGAATATTACAATCAACATCTAAAAAAACATTTTAAATTATTTTCATATGACTTAAAATAATTTGAAATCTAAAAATTGGCTGACTTAACTCAATGCTGTATAGTGTTATCTTTAAACCATATCCCCATGTTGGCAAAATCACTATTTTTTAATGCTTATAAAGGAATATTGTAGCACTTCTAGCAGAATATCATAGTTATTTGCACTTCACTGGGGGTACAGGTTCATATTCCCTGCATGTGCCCTATATCCCCTTAGCCATACAGCTAACAGAATAAGACAGGGAATATGAACCTGTATCCCCAGTGAAGATTTAAAAAAGAACTTAAAGTATACAATGTTTTTAAATTCAGACATAAAATAGTTCTACAAAATAATTCTAATCTGTAACAAAATGTTCACATTTCTAGGCCATTGCCACAACATCAGAGATATAGATATAGTTTCAGTTTCACAAATGGGAATGGATATTTTCAGTTTGATTTCACGTCTTCCAGGATTTGGCATTGCCAGTGTTGACTTTACCCTGCACTGACATACTGACATTTTTACAGGTGCTATATATGGAGTAGAACATGCTTACCCCCTTCCAGAGCACCTCATACCACTCTCAGTATTTCAACAATTCACACTGCAAGTGCATGTTTTGTTTGTGATGTTCATATATTTTGTGTTTTTCTTTCATATAATGTTATCGTTTGTGTCATGCCTCTGGACTTTATGTATTCACCAATACTGTGTTCCTCTCGTATTCTATTGCTATTGATTGTCATTGGAAAAATTATACAGATAATTTAAAAGTTTTGGGTTTTTTTTTAACAGATCATAGGAGTAAAGGAAACAGTTATGCCATTCATACACCACTTTGATACTAATAAAGCATAATTTGCCTAAACCAAGAGATGCCATATAACCTTCATTTAATTGTTGAAAAGTAAAGATTGACCCTGTATATTCCATATTCAAAGTGACTGAAAGGGGAGAGGGAAGTGCTTGATGAGATGGGTACTGACAGTGAACAAGGGTCTCTCAAGAGCCTGTATCCTTCACCTGAGCCATGGACGACATATACAAAATGTACAGTTAAAATAATTCCAATATTTTAAGGGCATCATTTTCAAATTTGTTAATAGACAGTGATGTTATATTATCTTAAGTTAAACTATTTTCCAGACTGGCATCTATTTTTGATGCAGGTGCAGACCTACTGTCACCTTGCTTGAAGGGGACCATCTATGGACCATTGAGTCTAATTTTGGTTCCTGGCTAAATATTTTCAGAGAAGATCCTTGAATGCTTTCTGATAGGTTTAAATGTTAAAAACTATGTTCCCCACTGGGGCCATCTTGAATATGATGCAGACATGTGGGGCAAATTTTTCAAACAGGAACAACTATGGACCATTGTGACTAAGTATGTTTTTATTATTGGCCAAGTACTTTCAGAGGAGAAGATCTTTGAATGTTTTTCTATAGGGTTCGATGTTAAATCTATGTTCCCTACTGGTAGCCATCTTGAATATAGCACGGACCTGAAAAACATCTTTTTTGCAAGACTATTGTGGCCAAGTTTGCTTCCAATATTGGCTCAGCAGTTTCAGAGAAGAAGATCTTGAATGTGTTTTCCAATAGGTCCAATGCTAAAACTATATTCACTGCTGGTGGCTACCTTGGATAAAGCGCGGATCTGAAAAACAACCTTTTTGCAGGTGGCCCCCTAAAGACTATTATGGCCAAGTTCTGTTCCAATTGGCCCAGCATTTTCAGAGAAGAAGATCTTTGAATGGGTTTCCGATATGGTCCAATGTTAAAACTATGCTCCCTGCTAGCGGCCCTCTTACATATAGAGCGGACCTGAAAAGCAACTCTTTTGCAGGCTAAGGACTATTGTGGTCAAGTTTGGTTACAATTGGCCCTGTAGTTTCATAGGAGAAGATCTTTGAATGTGTTTTCCCAAAGGGTCCAATGTTAAAACTATGATCCTTGCTGGCAGCCATCTTGGATATAGCACGATCTGACAAACAACTTTTTTGCAGGGGACCATCTAAGGACTATTGTGGCCAAGTTTGGTTCCAATTGGCTCAGAATTTTCAGAGGAGAAGACCTTTGAATGTGTTTTCCCATAGGGTCCAATGTTAAAACTAAGATCCCGATGGCGGCCGTCTTGGATACAGTGCGGATCTGAAAAAACACTTTTTTGCAGGGGATCATCTAAGGCCCTTTGTGGCCAAGTTTAGTTCCAATTGGCGCAGCATTTTCAGAGGAGAAGATCTTTGAACGTGTTTTCCCATAGGGTCCAATGTTAAAACTATGATCCCCACTGGCGGCCATCTCGGATACAGAGCTGATCTGAAAATAAATTTTTGCAGGGGACCATCTAAGAACTATTGTGGCCAAGTTTGGTTCCAATTGGCTCAGCATTTACAGAGGAGAAAATCTTTGAATGTGTTTTCCCATAGGGTCCAATGTTAAAACTATGATCCCCACTGGCGGCCATCTCAGATATAGAGCTGATCTGAAAAACAATTCTTTTGCAGGGGACCATCTAAGGACTATTGTGGCAAAGTGTGGTTTCAATTGGCCCTGTAGTTTCAGAGAAGATCTTTGAATGTGTTTTCCCATAGGGTCCAATGTTAAAACTATGATCCCGCTTGCAACCATCTTGGATATAGTGTGGATCTGAAAGACATCTTTTTTGCAGGGGACCATCTAAGGAATATTGTGGCCAAGTTTGGTTCCAATTGGCCCAGTACTCTCAGAGGAGAAGATCTTTGAATGAAAAATTTATGCAGGACAGATGATTGACGACAGACAGACAAAGGAAGGGCGAAAAGTAATGACAAAAGCTCACCCTGGCTATAGCCAGGTGAGCTAAAAACCTCAAACATTGGATTATTAGCTGCAGAAAAAAGTAATTACCTTTTCTCTTTTTTTAACTGCAAAACAGAACTCAACCAAATGTCACAAATTAAACTTTTGTACTTTTAAATTACATGTGTGCAGGAAACTAAACTAAAACTGGCAAAACTGTTATGTTAAGTGACAATATAAAAGATAGCAATAGCATTGATTTATGGCAAATTTCCCAGACGATTAACGTAATTTATTTGCAATTCTTCAATGAACATGCCAATATTCCTCTAGTTACACCTATAAAACTCCTTCTAAACTCCTGTCTTTTGTCTGCTAATCAATTACTCAACTTTCTATAGAATTCTATTGTATACCAATTTGTCATCACTGGAGTATCAAGGTAAATCCCTTCAGGCGGTACAAATTGGTATACAATAGAATTCTATAGAAAGTTGAGTAATTGGTTAGGAGTTTAGAAGGAGTTTAATAGGTGTTACTAAAGGAATATTGGTATGTTCATTGAAGAATTGCAAATAAAATACGTTAATCATCTGGGAAATCCGCCATAAGTGCATAAAATCATGTCTCTGTAGTTTTTGGAAATTTAACTGAAACATATCTGCAGCCAATAATATTGAGGCCCTTGCATGGTAATAGTTTATTCAACCAAATTTCACTTCTCTCTTTATCAAATTCAGGCTTACAGGCATTTACAATTCATAATACAATTATCAATAACCATACCAGCAATTGTAGCATCTAGTATGTTAGCATCAGTATCATATTCCTGTGTGGCATCTGAAGTAGACTCCTCCTTAGCTAACTCTTCCATACTCTGGTAGACAAACCCAACATCTGAAATATCACATCATAAAATATCAAATATACAGTCTGTAACATCTCAGTATCATATTCCTGTGTGGCATCTAAAGTAGACTCCTCCCTAGCTAATTCATCCATACTCTGATAGACAAACCCAACATCTATAATATCACAACATCAAATATCAAATATACAATTTGTAATATCTCAATATAATATTCCTGTGTGGCATCTAAGTTGACTCCTACTTGGCTAACTCATCCATACTCAGATAGACAAACCCAATATCTGAAATATCACAACATAAAATATAAAATATACTGTTTGTAACATCTCAATATGATTGCACAAGTATATCAAAATGTCCAGAGTATGATATATTGCAACCTAAAATGCCAAATAGTCAATATGCATGATGTGATAGTAAAAAGCCCTGTGTGAGGTCTTATGATTATGTAGATTCTGCTAATCCAAAGCAAGATTTGAAATATAAAATCATAAAATATCTTATATGCAGTAGGTAATATCATGGCATAACTTGTCCATTAAAATCAAATCAGCTGTTTCCAAATGTTGAAGAAAACTCTATAAATTTGTTTTAAGTGAGTGACTATTAGGAGATATGTCAGCATTTAATACTCAATTATGTAGTAAGATGCAGTTGGTCCCGATCTACTGGAACTACATCATTTGTTTCTGTCTTGAAACACACATGAACTTGATTTGGAAAGTCCATTATTATATGACATTTACCCCTGAGTATTTTATTTTGAAGCAAAAAGATAAAAAAAAAAGTAGCAGTAAACATCACTTTCAAAAAAATACAAGATAAATGTAAAAAAGACCAAAACACAATTTGATTAGCCAAAACATACTAACCTCGAAGACAAAAAACATGTTATAATATAGCCCACAACAATAATATCTGACGGCCTAAGTCATAGTTTAACGCCTGTTCTTCAACTAGTTTTAAGACAAAATACTAACTATTTCAGAAACAAATTGAAGCGATTTTCTTTTCAACAACTGGACAATCAACACCTGTTCATGTGTGACCATTCATTTACCTTAGTTTACCTGTAACACCTATAAGAATTAATTAAAGTGTCTTTTTGCTTAAGAATATTCTCTTTGGTGAATAAAAAAAATTATAAACCATCTTAATGCAATTGTAAACAGGCAATAGCAGTTTTTTTGGTAAAATGAAATTTCTATTGTTTCATACAAGAATATATGAATCTAACACTGGTGAAAAGGCAAGATCGAGAAATCTCAGATACCCAAGGGTAAGATTTCAATATTTCTCTGATGAGGCTTGCCGAGTCAGAGAACCGTTGAAATCTTACCCGAGGGTGTCTGAGATTTCTAAATCTTGCATTTTCAACGGTGTTTGATTTATTTTCTCACATTTTAACCACAAAATTGGATTTCTTTACCACTAGACGGCACCTGACATCTGATGTTTCTAGGCGACGTCAATGACGTCAGAATAAGTTGCCTGGTAATTTTCCGTCTTGTACAGGGGGTACAAGACAAGAATATCTTGTACCCCTGAAAACCGGAACTGGCTTATCTTTTTAGTGAGAATGATGATTTGCCAATATATGGTAGTGAAAATAACAAATTTGTTTGATGAATGTCTTTTTTTCATGTAAACTATTCCTGCAGAACTCCAATAATTTTTTTTTGGCTTTACCATGAGGTGTATGTCTTCTGTAAGCAAGTCTTTATACCAATAACAAAATAAATAGAAATGTGTCATAGATTTCTTCTTTTTCTTATGCAGATATATATAGTATATCCTTCCAGATCAAGTGGATTACAATATTTCTCCACTTCACGACAGTTAAATTTGTGATTTTCAACATGTGAGCTTTAGCGAGCATGTTAAAATCAGAAATTTAACTGTCGAGAATGGAGAAATAGCGTAATCCATGAGCAAACGGAAGGATATATTGTTTCTCCAATTATTTTTACTGTGTTTTAGCTGCAGATTTTACGGTTCAGCACGGCTGTCAATGTTTGCCGCGCTATTTGAAAGCCTAGTAATGATGACGTCACAATAGACTTTAAGAATGAAATGAAACGTTGCAGGAAACATCACGCAGAAATTTAACCAACATGTGGATTAAAAATAATACGTATTTTTAACCAACTGCATTAACATGCTAAGAATTGGAGAAATATGGTTCTCCTTGACATTTACTCAATATCTGTCCTTTTTATTTTCCATTTGTTATTTCAAATAATCCAACTACTTTTGATTTAAAATGACTGCATGCTTTATGCATATAAACTATTTTGCTATACATTTGGCACAAACTGGATTCCCAATAAATTGCAGTTCCAAGATCGGCATTTTTATGGTGTTCTTTTCTCTGAAAAACTCTAATATAAATTTCCATGTTTAAAAAAGTTATAAGGAATTTCTATATTCACATCGCTTTTTACCCTATCATGCTTTTTTTGCATTTAAACTTTGCTGTAAATATACTGGATGTAAAATTCTCTTTTTTTTTCCATCATACTATAGTAAGTATTTTCTAAGGGTTAACATAAATGTATTAACTTCTCTTAACCAATATACCTTATATTGTAAAAGGAACAAAATCGTGTAATTTTGAAAATAGCTTTTATTGTGCTTTTCAAAAAAAACCCTATTTACCAATTTATATGTTTAAAAAATACAATATTTACATGTTTACATATGTAGAAAATATGAATTCTAATCTCCTTGATAGATGTAAAGGAAAATTCATTTGTAAAAGAGCATGTAAACAGTGAATGGTCACATCTGAACAGCTGTTGATTGACCAGTTGTTGAAAAGAAAATTGATTCAGTTTGTTTCTGAACTTAAAACTGGTTGAGGAATAATAGGTGTTAAACTATGACCATGGCTAGAATGGATCGACTGTAATAAAATCGATACTGTTAAATAAGCCTTTCATAAAAATACTTACTTTTTTCTTCTTCACCTTTCTTGTATACAATGTAAAATTCATCTCCATGTTTTAGTTCTTTTTTCTAAAAGTTAATAGCAAGAAATTACTTATATCTACCATTTTATCTAAAGGATTGTGTAAATTAATCTATTTTGGTATCAGTTATCATACTCTTGAATGCTATTAACGTGCAAAATGATTAAGAAAATAACAGGATCAGAATGCTGTATGATTATTAGGTTGTTTGTGGCAAAAATGGCTATTACTTGCATGAACAGAATATTTTCCTTGAGCATGAAAATTCCTGGTATCCCAGTGTTATACAACAAAACTTTATAGTACAGTGTTGACACCAAATCGGCAATTGGGACAAAAACAACTAGGTGCATTCCATTACAGTTACCGAAGGTGGGATATGCTGACACAGGAATACAGAAACAGATCATTTTATTGTGGACAAAAAGAGTTCAACTTGGATGAATGGAAGAACAGACAGACTAACAAAGGTAAAACAATATGCCTCCATCTCAAGTTACAGGAGCATATGGCTATGTACAATTTATTCTGTTGTTCTCAGACAATTATTTTCTGTTAATTGGGTAAGTATGTAGGGAATTCAGTTGGCAGTTTATCCCAATGTAAGATCTAGATAGAGATTTCGGTCTTGTAGCTCTCTCTCTTTTTTTTTCATTTCCGGGGTAAGTGGGAATGATTTGTTTATAAATTCCCAATTAACAAGCTTAATACATAATTCATCTGTGGTCTTTTACATGGCCTAAAGATCTTGAAATACATTTCATAAAGGGTACAGTGTTAATGAAAGATTTGTCAAATCATCACATGAAGTCTTCAATTAAAATTAGATTAAAAATAAGATTTAAAATTAAATGAGTTCAATATGTACTCATTTAATTTTTAATCTAATTTTTAATCTACTTGTGCACTTGAACCAGACTTCGTGAAAAGTTTTTTTGCCTGTCAGTCGTCAGACATACCATAAATATGCTAGACCTATTATTGCTAGACCTAGTAGTGTTGTGGCAGTCAGGACTGGCAGGACAGAAGATTTCATAGATTTTGTTATACATGTACTTCAGTGTGTTTTATAATATAAAATCAATCCATACACTTTTTGAATTAACATGTCTTTATTTACTTTTCAACATCTTAAGGAATAAATAACAAAACTGTTCTGTTCTAGTATTTACTTGATTGAATGAATATGAATACTTGCATTTGAGATCAAATCAGTTCATATAAAAAGAAGCAAACTAATAAAGGACTGCTAAAAATAGTCTATAGGTACAAATGAAGTCAGTGAATGTTGGCAGCTCAAATACAAGGTGGATATATCTATTGTACGAGGGGTATTCCTTGAATATTGAAAATTCAATTGAGATCTACCTTTTTTATATTATATACTCCACCGGAGATATTGGGAAAGGTCATCAGAAATAGAAGAAGTAATCAGCAGTAGCCGGAAATTAAATCTACATTTGGCCACTTACAGACCAATCAGAGAGCTTGTTTGCTAGGGATCTTCAACATGCGAAGACCATCGTATCCTTCAGTAAATGTTGGTTTACAGATGCATATGACCTCATCTCTCACAGCTAAATGACTAATGGAAAGTGTCAAATTTTCTGATACAACAATGAAATTAAATCATAAAATAACTGAAGTGAAAACGTAATGCACACTCAAATTGCAGTGATGCTGCTTATACAGTTTAGGTTTTCAACATTTTTATTAACATTTTATGTTACTTGCATTAGATTCAAATTAAAAATTAGAGTAACGTTCCCTTGTAAGAAATAAATCAACTCACAAATAGACTTTATTTCTTACACCAATGAAAGATATATAGAATCCACAACAGCATCGAGTGAGAAACGACATTTCTACACTAGAGATAGTTAAATTTTCAAAATTTTAAACGCTAGGCTTGCCGAGCGTTTAAAATATTTGAAAATTTAACTATCTAGAGTGTAGAAATGTCGTTTCTCACGAGCTACGGTTGTGGATTTTATTTCTCTAATGATTTCGAGGAGATTTTAGACAAAAACATGACCCCCCTTTTTTGATGACCAGAAATAAATGTGTTCTTTGAGCTTGACGTCATCAGGCATGGTCGCCTTTTTCCATGACGTCAAAATGGTAAAGTCGGAAAACAGCATACATATTTGACGTCATAATTGAATTTCACCCAATCACTTGCCGAGAACAACATTCTCTCTAGAGAGGAGAAACGTATTTCTCCCACTGCTCAGGAAATGTGAAAACAGGGCAGAAATTAGAGAAATCCCATTCTTTAATGTGGTCTCCTGCAAGAACCTATATAGCTATTATTGTCTTCTCATACATGTCAAGAAACACTGAACATTTCATTTCAGAGAAATTGACCTTACAAGCTGTAGTTTCCTTGGGGTACCCTTAAATAGTAGAGGAGTCCTTTTATACAGTTACCAAGAAAAGCTTTCTGCTTTCTTAATTTTCCTATCCTGGCAAAAGACTTGTACAATAAACATGCTGTTAAGTACTTACATTTCCTTTAGTAATCTTTACTTTTAAATTCAGAAGTGTACCATTTGTACTGAAATAAAGAAGGTTTAAACAAATGAAAATTATATGAGGGTGGTTCATATATCAATAAAATAAATTATACATAGCAAATATTGAATTTCTGGAAAAAAGATTTTTGAAAATGAGTGTTAATAAGTAAGGACTGACCAATGACAAAGAATTACATAAATAAAGGTGTTGATGGTTAAAAATTGTCATATCTAAAATCTCTGTTTTAGTTTCAAAAAGTTTTTTTTCTACAAGGTACTAATTAACTGCATACCTGCCATATTTTCAAAATGCTCATAGCAGGGTTCTCCATAGATGCCCAGTTATAGGCGGTTGTCTTACAGTGCTGACTTTTCCAGTGTAAGGTAAAGCGCGGCGTAGTCAATGCGCAGAAAGTACCGACATATTTGTACTATTTAGATCGACATTTCCACATTTTGATTTATTTTTTAAGTTATAATTTCATTGTTTTCATATCCATCCATAGCAACCATTCTTAAAAACTAAGAATTAGCAATAAGTATATTCAAAAATTGAGCTTCTTTAGTCCTTTTGCTGTTTGCTCTAGAAACACTATATCCCCTTTTTTCCCAAACAGCAACTTCAATCAAGTAAATGTACAATAATCCCAGCAAACTTTTCACATGGATACTGTTGATTTGCTTTAATCTATACTGCACAATTAACATCCATAAAAAAATCTTTTCTTAAATCTGATTTGCTGTTGAGATACAAGTTTTGACTGGGTACTGTAATCTGCACAACTTTAAAAATCTAACATTTGAAGTGAACTAAAATAAGTATTTCTAATTTTTGTCAGATTAGTATAATAAAAATTTTGAATTTGCAACATTTTGCAGAGTTTTCAGTAAAATTCAATAAAAAGTCTTAAAAAATGTAAAACTATTTATTCCTGAAGCATTTGTATACAATTTTTCTTGAAAAATGTCATTCAAAACGGTTTTTAATGCATATTTTTATCACATTACAAAGGGACTTAACTCAACATTGTTATTTGCGTCATTGATCCATATGAAAATTTGATCTAGTTAGGCTCGTTTTCAATCTTGATTTGTGAATTTTAGGGCTATATTTATATAAAAATATCACAGTCTCTTTTATAAATGTATTATATGTTCTCTATTCCTTAACTAGGTTAGCACATGTCACATACCAATTTGACCACGTGCAAAGGTAAAAAAACTGTTGACAACCGCAAATAATTAAGGCATTGTTCCTGGAGGCTATGATCTCACACCATGTACACTATGTTAATTACCTGTAATTATTCTATCATTGACAAATTACCTGTAATTATTATATCATTGACAAATATTATAGGTACCATATGAATAAGGATCTGTAAATATCCGATTTAGCCGACCGGCTTTCAAAATTGAATGCTGGTCGGCTTTAAAATATAGCTGGTCGGGGAAGCCGGCTATAACCGCCTATGGAGAACCCTGCATAGTGAAAAAACTCACAGTGCACCACAATATATCTACAGAGGGTTATTTTGTTGTTTCGTAGCATTCTCGTGACATTATAATACTCATGCAATATACCAGTGACAGTTTTGTTAATTAAGCCAAAGGAAGGCATAATATATCTTTTAAAATTTCAAATACTCTAATATCTTCAATCTATAAATCCATATTCATCTCCTACCTTGATTTATAAGCCACACTTTACCACCATCATCTCACTGTATGCAGCAGTGTCTACCTACCTTGATTTATAAGCCACACTTTAACCACCATTATCTCTCTGTATACAGCAGTGTCTACCTACCTTAAATCTATAAGCCACACTTTACCACCATCATCTCTCTGTATACAGCAGTGTCTACCTACCTTGAATCTATAAGCCACACTTTACCACTATCATCTCTCTGTTTGCAGAAGTGTCTACCTACCTTGAATCTATAGGCCACACTTTACCATCATCATCTCTCTGTGTGCAGCAGTGTCTACCAAGCTTGAATCTATAAGCCACACTTTACCACAATCATCTCTATGTAAGCAGCAGTGTCTACCTACCATGAATTTATAAGCCACACTTTACCATAATCATCTCTCTTTATGCAGCAGTGTCTACCTACCTTGAATCTATAAGCCACACTTTACCACAATCATCTCTATGTAAGCAGCAGTGTCTACCTACCATGAATTTATAAGCCACACTTTACCATAATCATCTCTCTGTATACAGCAGTGTCTACCTACCTTGAATCTATAAGCCACACTTTACCACCATCATCTCTCTGTATCTATAAGCCACACTTCACAACAATTTCTTTCTATATGCAGCAGTATCTACTAACCTTGAATCGATAAGCCACAACTAACCACCATCATCTCCCTGTGTGCAGCAGTGTCTACCTACCTTGAATCTATAAGCCACATTTTACCACCATCATCTCTCTGTATCCAGCAGTGTCTACCTACCTTGAATCTATAAGCCACATTTTACCACAATCATCTCTCTGTATGCAGCAGTGTATACCTACCTTGAATCTATAAGCCACTTTTTACCACCATCATCTCTCTGTATGCAGCAGTGTCTACCTACCTTGAATCTATAAGCCACACTTTACCACTATCATCTCTCTGTATACAGCAGTGTCTACCTACCTTGAATCTATAAGCCATACTTTACTACAACCTCTTTCTATATGCAGCAGCAGGGATTTAGCTAGGATTTGGAGACCATTAGTCACTTTTGCATATAAATTTCACGGCGCAATGTGTAGTATGAGATACTAATTTTATGATTTATAATTTTGGTTGTATTTCAATACGCACATCATTGTTCCAGATTTATAATGCTCTTTCTGGTTCCTATTACATGTAAAGAATTTTAGCTATACTAGTAGTGACATTACACCTCATCAAAGATTGAAAGAGGTAATGTTAGTATGATTGCTTGGAAAAAGTTAAACTTTCTATAACTTATTACACATAAAACTTTCTATAAATATTATAAAAGAAATTATTTTGCAAAATATTAGAATGTCAAAGATACAAAATATGATTTTTTGCAATTTTTCTTCAAAATCTTTACCTAATCCCACAAAATTGTAAGATTTCTATATATTCAATTTAGAAACTGGCAATGTGAGATTATGATGATTTTCATTGTATGTATTCTTCCTCATAAACAGAGAGGAAAAGAGAGCTTGTAAGTTCTAAAATTATCGTAATGGGAATGATCAGAAGAGAAATCCTCTCATGGAAGGCCACCTCATTTGAAAGGCCAGGTTTTCATTGCAGTAGGGGTGGCCTCTCAAGAGAGGGACTACTGTAATACCCTAATATTTGGTGATTTTTGAAATTTCAAGTGACGAAGTGCAGGCTTAAAAAATTCGCCACTACCAAAAAAGATTTGTCAATGGCAAAAGTGACGAGCGCTAGCTAAAGCACTGAGCAGTGTCTACTAACCTTGAATCTATAAGCCACAATGAACCACCATCATCTCCCTGTATGCAGCAGTATATACCTACCTTGAATCTATAAGCCACACTTTACCACACCATCATCTCTCTGTATACAGCAGTGTCTACCTTTCTTGAATATACACCCCCTGATTCGTTTAACTTGTCTTTTTTATCGTTCGTTTTTCGTTTTCCGTTCGTTCGTGTATCGTTTTTGGTTCGTTCGTGTATCGTTTTCTGTTCGTTTGCGTTGATGGTTTGTCTGCACGATAAACGCGTTAGTTCGTTCGTGCAAGGAATCAAACGATTGAAAACCAAATAATTAAATTTGATTGGTTACTCCGCTATCGTTCGTTCGTATGTACGAACGCTAGTATCGTGCGTTCGTTTGTGCGTTAGTTCATCATCACAATCCCTGTTATCGTGCACCGATGATTTAGTAGTACATTATTTATAGTGACTTTCTCCATTCGTCTATAGTTCAAATTTTTATTTACTTTGATCGCACTTTTGTACCTTCACGTTAAAGATTCACCTACTGAATAGGTCGCCTGAATTTACCTGCAAGGCTTCATATAAAAAATTTGACGTCTTTAAGAGACTGTTCACGATATCAAACACCAAACAACACCATCTGCATGTTCGGTCAACGTTTAAAATTTATAAACAAAAAACTTCTTAGAAACAAACTATTTACGTCAATAATAACATAATACAGATTTTATTTAATATCTGGGACTAATATACAATCAGAGACATATAATTAATTATGTCTCTGATACAATGTAACATTTATACTAGTCCCAGGTAATATTAACCATTCAGGAAGCCGACGCAAATATTAAATTGGAATTCCATACTTTAGTCAGCAGTTAGAAACTTTTGACTTCTTTTAAAAGCAAATATATAATTACGAAAATGAAGTCCACTTTGGCTGAAGCATACTTACTGTCACAAAATTTCTATATGTTGTTTTGTGTACATTTTTTTTGTACATGTACTTTTGTATATTTCATTTACCCCAGGGCGTATTATTGCAACCAGCTTTTTTTGTCAACTGAATAGCTATATGAAATGAAAATTCCCTGTTTATTAAAAAAGAAAAAGAAAATAAGAAAAAAAAAACGTCACAGGTGAAGAGCAAGTATATTTTTTACTATTACTATTTTCACAATAATAACTTTGTGTATGGATTTCGATATTTGATATTATCTGCACTGATGAGAGAATCATGAGATGTAAGTTGTTGAAATGGTCATATGCAGAATATAAATTTGAGTAATTTCGTACTTTGTTTCCACATATACGCATCCATTTTCGAAACTTCCCGTTCTGCCATGCAGGTTCAAACATGATATTACCAGATAACCTTCTTTACTGAATCAATCATGCACTTTCCTTGGTGTTTTTTCTATGGATAAAATGCCTGTTACAACAACATATCTATAAACAATCTTATCT
>MJUU01059085.1:207600-223221 GCA_002080025.1 Modiolus philippinarum | reverse complement strand
TGAGCTAAAAAGTCAACCAAACTCGTCATATTTACGATTATTTACATGCCCAATCGGCAAACCTCGGCCGAACTCGCTGCTCTGAGACACGGAATCGGCCGAGTTGTGACGAGTGTTTACATGCCGGATCCAATCAGCTGTTTTTCACACGACGATGTAAACCCGATTCTGATTGGCTAATATCGAGAATATGGTTAACTCCCTTTCGAGAATTTGGATTATCTCCCTTCAGCCAAAATCCTGTAAACAAACATTTTTTCGTGTGAATTTCTTCAAAATCGTGTTTTATGCCAGTTTTTTGTTTCACGGTCGTGACAGGTTAAAATCGTGTAGATCACACCAAAATCGTGAAAGTTGGCACAACTTTCATAAAGAAACCATTTTGACATCTTCGATATTTTTTTTTATTTTTCATATTCCTACGCGTGAAACAAATAGGCCCTATTTTCGTTTTAATAATGTAGTCGATAATCGTTTAATTTCTCAATGCAGGAAATTTAATAAGTTTAATAAAAGCAAAGTAGTAATTGGAATTGGTTTGTGTGTATTATAAACGTCTCGTACTGTATACTCTAGCCTATTCGCCACCTCCTTTTTAGTTTCAATCCGCCATCACTTTAAAGCCTTTAAGCACCTCGATTCCCACTTTAGCTGTGTTCAAACATTTTTACCATTTCAAGACAATAGTATGTAACGTTCTACCAGATTATTCAGTAAGTTTACTGTATTATTTACAATTTTATAAGGGATTTTTAACCTGTTTAAAAGTTTCCCGCCCTGCAACATCTATTTTTATCCAATTTAAGCTGGACTGATAGCTAAAGTGTTCATGACGAAAACTAAAAATCAGCAATCAAATTTCTGTAGTTTTTCTGATGTCTAGTTTATCTTTTTGTATAATTATAACTCTATTTTGAATGCCTAATCGGAGAGAGTAAATCTAATAGATGTTTATTTTTATCCGTTTGATTTTGTGTGAAAACTTGCAAAAAAAGTTATTGCCTTTGAAACGATTGGAGAACAGCTTTATATATCCAGGTCATCTTCTTTCTATTTGACCGGGTCAACAGGATATGACTTATATAGCTGATATAACCATAGGGAAAGATCATAACAAATAAATGTAATGCAATTTTTTTTCTTTTTTGAACAGGAGACACTTCCAAGGGACATAATCATGCCAAACAGACACATTGTACAATCTGACAGTTGATGAGTTTTGGAGCATGTGAAGTGATGCTGATATTTTGAACTTATAGTGGTAGTGATAGTGATAACTGATAGTGGTGACAACTTGCAATTTATGTACGTGTGGACAAACATATTCATTATTACACAAAAATTTCAATAATAGTGACATTACATGTATATGTATTGTAGCATAAAAATGTAAAAATTGATTGTTAAGTATAAAGGAAAATGTATAATTTTAAATATACAAATTTAAATCTCTCTAAGTCATGGTATGGTTTCATAAAGCGATTACTAAATTAATGTGCATGTTAACCCATAGAAAACAAATGGAACAGCATGCCCTTTAATCTAGTGATCGCTTTACAAAACCCAGGTTTGTGAGTCTCAATTTGTCTCCTCAAATCTATAAATTGTCAGAAGTTTTTGAGGGGGTTTATATGGACTAAAAACTCTGACTATGGAGGATGACAAACCTAAGGATTTACACAGTTTGAAAATGTATTTGACAGCTAAATGGTGTAGATTGGTTTGATGTATGTTTAAATATTAGACAGTATAGAAGTATTTACTGGCTGTAAGGACAGTAGCAAGTTAATGGGCCCTTGATAAAAAGTACTTCCAGACACCAATCTCAGTTGGTGTTAAAAGGGGAGCATAAGCTTCCTACTGTTTGAATAGCCAGTGACTACGTGTTTTTTACTGAATGAAACAGAAGCAAGAATTAAAAGGAAATGTACTTTGTGAGAGATAATTATTCAGTTATGAGTAAATGAAGACCTTTAAAACAACTAATTTTTATGGGTAAGTAGGTGCTAATACATAAAGAAATTAGGAGTGCAGCACTCTAACACTAATGCTAATACTGAACTACATGTAGTTGCAAATTTCAATAAGTCAATGATACACCAAACGGTAAATCCAGGGTCATTGGAATATCAAAGGCTATCTTTATAAATATCATTTGAGTGTTAATGAAAAGCCCCTTCAAATCAAGTTAAAACTAACCTGTTGTTTTGTGATTTATCTATTTTTTCTAATTTTCCCACCCCAACCCAGGATTTACCTGATCACTTTTCAACACGTCACAGTATAGAAAATGCCATGGCATAGGGCCTATAGAGGGTGTGAATGGGGGTGCTCTTTTCACGGTTAACGGTAAAAATTTCAGTAATTTGACGTTGGCTGTAGGACATTTTTAGCCCTTTAACAAATCAAGCAAGCATTTTTGCTGACTAAAGGTAAAAATTTCATAGATTAAAACATTAACAATAGCAGAAAAAAGGTTGTTTCACGATAAACGGTAAAGAGCATTCATACCCTCCTAAAATATGTAATTTTTTTTTTTTTCAAGTACATTCTTGGTTACACTAGGCTGACATCTCTGTGACATAGAGTGGAAAAACATTTGTACATTTTGATATAACTTCAATATTCCAGGTTAAAAGATTGGTATTAGCTATTGCAATTTTAAAGTCTTCAAATAGAATTTATATTCATACATATTATTTTTTTATATCATATTTTATCATATTTATTTATCAAATCATGTTATTTATTATTGTTACCTATTGTGAAAGTACTTTTTTATTGATTGAGTTTCTTAAATCATGGTATAATGCTTTTTCCATACCAAGTTCAGGGAAAATTAGCATTTCACAGTGAATTTTGAAGTTTGAGTCTAAGTGATCCATCCACAAAATCCTTGAAAAATTGGTATCCCCTCAAAAAAGTACTTTCACTTTCATGTTTTTTATTTCTTTTGTGATATGTACTAGATATTTATTCAAACAATAGCTTATAGAAATTGATCATGGTGTGATAAAAAATTTCATGGCTTTGTTTTCATTTAAGTATTAAAGTATTTGTAATCATGTAATTTGTCTGTTAATTTCCCATTCCAATGACACAACAGTAGACATATCAATCATAAGGGCTATTCCATTTAAAATTCCCACTGGGGGGTGGAACACCTTTTTTTTCTGTTGGTGGTGGGTAAATTTCTATTGTATCCTAATAGTGTAATTATATAATTAATTTTTTTCTCTTAATGGGGGTATAGAAATAAGTGGCGTTCCACCCCCTGGTAGGAATTTTTACTGGAATAGCCCTAAATAACAAAATACCAAAGTTAAGGTTAATTCATTTTCTGCATATGCAAATTTCGACAACTTATGTCTCATCAGTGCAGATCAAACCAAAACATTTGGAAGTCCATTTACCAAAAAACTTGTAAAAGCTGATAGAGAACAAATAACCAAAAGGATCTAAATAAGAAAGCTAAAATTCAGGGGAGGACAGAGCTATACATATAAATTAATATCAATCATGGGATTATTGCTAAAACAACAAATACTGCAATTATGGTAATTGAATACAATTTACCATGTGATCAACTTAAATATCCCAGATATCCATGTTTTCAACTGAATAACATCTCTGTAATTCTTGGAAACATAGGATACATAATATGGTAACCTAAATATTGTGATAATCGGAAGGGGATCTATATCTCTGAAATTTTCTCCAATTGCTTGTTTTAACAGGCAGGAAAGTATTTTTTACAAAGACTTTTTAAGAACATCCTTTTTCACAGTTCACAGATTTTTCAGCATTACCACTATACATATTATACCTGTTCCTGTTTTCATATGCATTTTTATGACAATTCACACCTTGATTTATAACGATAATAACAGTGCTTATTTAACATTTACAGCAAGGTTGTTAGCACACAACAAACCAAAACTTTGGCAGAAACTTTATGAAACCTCTCGTCAGTGTGGGGACATATAATGCGTTAATTACAAAACCTACCTTTATCATCTTCACTTCATCTTTCTGTGGAATGGTCTTGTTAAAGGTCTCACTGAAAAACTTCTGAAACTTCGACACAAATAACTAGTTACCCTATTTACTACACCTACCTCAATCATTTTCACTTTATCTTTGGCAAAATAAAAAAATAAATTAGCTTCTCAGGCCCCTGCCTCATCTCTTCTTTGGGAGCTAATTTTACTTTTTTATTCAAGTTTCAAATAAAAAAAAATTAAAATTACCTGCCTCATCACTTTTTGGGCATTTCAGTAATGTAAAAAGATGCCTCATCATGATTTTGAACCAATAAAAATAAAAATCTTCTCCCTCCCTGCCTCATCATTTTTTCAGAAAAATGGCCTGAGAATCTAATCATTATTTTTGTATGGCCTTTCTGTGCAATGGTCTTGTTAAAGGTCTCATCAAGAAACTTCTGAAACTTGGACACATAAAACTAAATAGTTGCTACACCTACCTCAATCATTTTCACTTTATCTTTCTGTGGAATTGTCTTGTTATAGGTCTCAACGTTGATCTTAAATGACTTCTTCTCATCAAAACATGGCTCCTTAAAATTAAAATACAAAACTTGCAGGTTATTAGAACTGACATGGTGACTTCAAGATAAAGAACAACAATAAAGTTTTGTTTTACTGTGTATATATAGTGCTTCCTGGTATATAACACCCAGGCAGAATGACAACAGAAACGGTGAAACTCAGATTGGGACATTTAAGTTTGAGTTGGGAAATCCATTTTTATACCCCCCGCAAACAAAGTTTAGGGGGGTATATAGGAATCACCCTTTCTGTCTGTCTGTCTGTCTGTCCGTCTGTCAGTCCGTCTGTCCGTCCGTCTGTCCACACTTCTCGTAAGCGCAACTCCTCTTAACCACTTGAAGGATTTTGATGAAACTTTACACAAAGGAAGGACACTATATGGAGATGTGCATGAAGGAATATAATTATTGTCCAAAACCAGGAAGGGGAGATAATCTGACTTTGACTTTTCATTGATTCCCTGTTTATGGGTTTCCTCGTAAGCGCAACTCCTCTTAAACCACTGGAAGGATTTTGATGAAACTTTACACAAAGGAAGGACACTATTAGGAGATGTGCACGAAGGAATATAATTTTTGTCCGAAACCAGGAAGGGGAGATAATCCGACTTTGGCTTTTCGTTGATTCCCTATTTATGGGTTACCTAATAGGCGCAACTCCTCTTAAACCACTTGAAGGATTTTGATGAAACTTTACACAAAGGAAGGACACTATATGGAGATGTGCATGAAGGAATATAATTATTGTCAGAAACCAGGAAGGGAAGATAATTCAACTTTGAGTTTTCATTGATTCCCTATGTATGGGTTACCTCTTACGCACAACTCTTCTTAATCCACTTGAAGGATTTTGATGAAACTTTAGACAAAGGAAGAACACTATATGTAGATGTGTAAAATGTCAAATAGGCTGAAAAAGGTGAATTTTATATATTTGTCTGATTTAGACAGAGTGTTTTCATTGGAACCCTTGGGAAAAGTTTTTTCTTGAAGATTATATCATTGTGTCCATACTGGATCCAAGAAAACGAGCTTAACCCCATCGCAATTTTTGCGCCTGTCCCAAGTCAGGAATATGTTGGTGACTGGCTTGTCCGTGTCTTCTTATGAAATTTTAGTTTCTTGATATTTGGGTTATTGGATGTGGTTTGTTTCCATTGATTTATTCACTTTTTTACCTTTTTGGGGCCATTAAGGGCTTGCTATATGATGTGAGGTTCCTCACTGTGTTGAAGACCGTACGGTGACCCCTAGATGCTTTGTTTTGGGTCGTTTTAACCTGGATATGGGATGTTGTCTCCTTGACATTTACCCCATTTCCTTTCTTTTTCATTGTATTGTGTCCACACTTGTACTGTGTCCGCAACTGTATTGTGTCCATACCAACTTAATTTTGCACTTACCATATCGATTCAGGGTTCAATGAGCGGGGGGTATCTTTGGCTGCCATTCGGCGACAGCTCTTGTTCAACTTAATTTCTGTCAGAAACATACAGCACTTTACACTGCATTTATCTCTGAATTTCTACTATAATAAAATAATCAAAGTGCTTAAAGCCCTTATAGAAAGGTTGCTTTCTAAGATTTAAGTAGACTTGGTGCAAGCTCCTCTTGTCGTTTATCCTTTCTATTTTGCTATAAACAGGTTGGGAACACTCTCCCAAACGGGATATTGTAACCCAAATGGGATATCATATCCCGAACGGGTTATTAATTTGATACAGTAATATCACATATTTTTGATTTTTGCCAATTTAACACAAATGCGCACCTTTTTAGATCAGTAAAAACAATTTTTGTTTAGGAATCTTTCTTATCTTTGTTCTGTTTCTGAGATTGATCCCCCGGTAAATGCCTATTCTTTTGGGGATTAATCTCTAAAACCAAACACAGGAGAGGAAAGTTGTTGATATTGATCAGTTTGCATGCGCATTTGTGTCAGATTGGCAAATATCCAAAATAAGTGTTATTACTGTATGAAATTTAATAACCTGTTCGGGATTTAATATCCCATTTGGGTTACAATATCCCGTTTGGGAGAGTGTTCCCAACCTGATAAAAGTGTGCAGTAAACTATCCAGACTTGTTTACTATCAAACAGTGTTACAAATATTGAAAAGAAGAAAGACAAATAGTACAGTCACAACATATAAAAATTCCTGACAAGCAAGCACTATTTGAACTAAATGCAAATTCTAAAGACCTCAAAATGTCACCTGCTCATAAAAGTAACAGTTATCCGACAACAGTTCGTACATAATGATTATCTCCCTTTAAATATATCTTCAGACCATTAAAAATATAGCTTGTCAAAAAAGCAACCCAGAATAAGGCCTCTGACAAAGCACAGACAGACAGTGAAACACAAAACTCACACGTTGAACTAAGCTTTCGTCAATTCGTCATTTTGTCCATTCAGCACCTGTTGCGCATGCGTCCGTATCAGAAATTTGTTTACATGCCGTTCAAGCAACCGAAACGCTCTTGTATTTTTGTAAAATTGTTTCTCCGTTAGAGCGTTTTATCCATTTTAATTACAGGATATCAATTATATTAGCAAAGATGCTCTTTATTTAATCCGTTGAAGATCCTGTGCAATGACAAACCATTTTTCCGAAACAACCCGAAGTTTACCGATGATAAATTTTCCATTAACGGGGGTGTGCAATCGTTTTTCTTCAATAATTCTTTTAAATGATCACCAAATTCTTTCAAATCTGTGTGAATTACTTTATTTTCTCACTAAATCATTGTTTAAATTCAAAAATATGATTTTGGTCAATCTGGTCTTTCAAATTGAAGCACCTGTTTTTCTTCATAGTGCATTTCAACTGACAGGGTCATCACATTAGAAAGCGTTGCATTGCAACCTTTCTAAAATGAAAATTGTTTTGACATTCAACATACAAATAAAGCCTATTGGATATATGAATCATACATTTACATTATAAAATCAACATGCAGTCAAGGTCTTCAAATATTCGTTTGAGTCCATATTGTTGTGACAGTTATTCAACAGAACAGTACATAGTATAGGAGTTTCCGCCGTGACGTCACAAGCTTGAAAAATCACCTTTGGTTGGCAAGAAATCGTAGTCACTGATTAGGGTCATAAAAATGTCATTTTCAATTTAATGGTGAGAATTTGTTATTTAAGATGAATGGATAATTATTTTTGAACTCAATTATGGAATGTTTACACTTTTACAGGATGTAAAAATTTTCAGCTTTTTATTTTCAATATATATAGAATTAGCGTATTTTGTAAACCGTATAATTTTTTGAAACTTTCACATTTTTGAAATTCACATGAAAAATATTTGTCAATTTTTATTAAAAAGTAAATCAGTAGAAACAAGATGTGTTTTGTGAAACACTTATGCCCCCGGGTAGAAGTAAAGAAGAAACATTTAGCAACTTTGAACAATGAATGTCCTTCTGACAAAATAATTTGTAGAAATAAATTCTGGTATCAACAGAAAAGTTTAATCACATCAAATGATGATTGCAATTGGATGCAAACACAGAAGTCTCCCAAATGAACCCTTCCAATCATTATCCAAGCATTATTAAGAAAACAATTTTCACTCCCCCCCCTTTTTGGAACATTTATAGCCAACTCATTGTGTTCTGTTTATCAGTGTTATCAGTACTTTGATTACACCAGGGATCATCAATACTGATTCCCCAAAAGTGGAGGTATACACAGAAGAGAAGAAATGAAATAATAGATATTTTTAGTAACATCCCTCATCCTTGATATATATAATACATATATAGATACATGTAAAACGAAAGTGAATAAATGAAGAAAATATGCTAAATGATTTAAAAAATCTTTTTTACAAAAAAATTTCTATAGATATCAAGAAACATTTCATCATAAATGAGTTTGATATCTATATACATATAAAATAAAACAAAATATAATTTCATTTTTTGGTGAAATTTTACCGGACAGTCACATGCCAAGGTCAAGGTCACAAGGTCAAATATTCTGGTACAAACTGAAAGGTCTTGCCACAAGGAATACACATGCAAAATATGACAGCCCTATCATTTACCATTCAAAAGATATACTCAATGTTAAAGTTTTTATGCAGTTGTTCACAGGCCAAGGTCAAGGTCACAAGGTCAACTATTCTGGTTCCAATTAAAAGGTCTTGCCACAAGGAATGCACATGCAAAATATGAAAGCCATATCACTTACCATTTAAAAGATATACCCAATGTTAAAGGTTATTATTTTTTTCAAAAAGTCCATCACATGTCAAGGTCAAGGTCACGAGGTCCAAAATTTTGGTATCGTTTGAAAGGTCTTGCCACAAGGAATACACATGCAACATATGACAGCCCTATCATTTACCATTCAAAAGATATACCCAATGTTAAAGTTTTTTGTGGACAAACAGACAAACAGACCAAAAACTATATGCCCCCCGCAACTTCGTTTCACGGGGGCATAAAAATATGAATATCTCAAAGTTTAACATGCATTTTACAGATCCAAAATCATGCATATAATAAAAAAGTTATCAAAGATTAAAAATTCTATCCCAATGCTATACAGTGATAATTCTTCGGCTTTGCCAACCAAAAATGCTAATTAGCATATGTAAATTAGATTTTGTGACATCACTAATTGGATCCGCTAAAACTCCTATTTTCTAGCCACTCAGGTACTTCTATGTATTATTACATAAATAAGTTGTAATAAATTTCTGTTAAATTATATCATTTGTTTTCAAGTAATATGGGTTGAAGTCAGCAAGGTTTCACTGTACCTTTATATGTGGTGATAACAATTCAACCTGTCTGTACAATTCTTCATAACTTACACCATATCCCCATAACTCATATATCGATCTGAAATTTAAATCAAAGTTAAATCTCAACATTAAATATGATCAGCGATCAAGTTTGAAACAATGGCAGTAAAATACTAAAAGGAACAAAATTCCTTAATAACAAAAATCAAGGCCAAAAGACATGGTAAAAAACAGTAAACAGATGAACAAAAAACACATGATATATCAAAATCACAAAAATAACAAATATAACATAACAACGCCGGAAAATTCATATCAGATTACACCTGTACACTAAAGATGTTGCACATTTTAGGGTGATATATAGATTCTCCTTCAGATATGAGTGAGTTAAAATTGTTCCTTCCCTCAAGATAGTAAAATTTGGATTTTATAAATGTGAGCTTTAGCTTTATTGAGAGGGAAAAAATATAGAATCCACAATGGCATCGAGTGAGAAACGACATTTCTACAATAGAGATAGTTAAATTTTCAAATTTTTAAACACAAGGCTTGCCGAGCATTTTAAATATTTGAAATTTAACTATCAAGAGTGTATAAATGTCTTTTCTCGTGAGATACGGTTGAGGATTTTATTTCTCTAATGATTTCAAGATGTTGGACAAAAACGTGCCCCCCTTTCTGATGATCTGAAATAAATGTGTGTTCTTTGAGCATGACGTCATCAGGCATGGTAGCCTTTATTCATGACATCACAATGGTAAAGTCAAAAGAAGGCAGACATTTTTGATGTCATAATTTAATTTTAACCAATGAAGCATTGAGAACACTTGAAGTGCACATGTTGGTTAACATTTTGACTTCCTATGACCTGAAACTGACAAGAACAGCATAAGAATTAGAAAAACATTTTTAACTTGCAACCTAGCTGAAAGACAAGCTATTTCAATTATCAACTATCAAATAGCTGGCGTTCTTTTCCATCCCGCCAAATTTAAGAAAGCTTTGTCCGTGTATATGTGTCAACAAACAATACACAGGAAAAAATATTGAACACCCATCTGCATACAATGATAAAATTGTTATAGGTAGAAAAAATCTGATTAATATGCTGCATATTAAGTCTTCATAAGGAGTCTATTAAAATTTGTTTGAAAATAACAAATTTAAAATTTCGACATTTGCCACTTTTTTGCCCCACCTATCTCATAAACGGTAAATGGGACATAAAATCCATTGACATGTTTGGGAAGTTTCCAAGGTACAAAATGAAAATATGACAGACAGTAAAAGATTCTACAGCCATATATTTGAAGACACGAATTTAATCCCTTTTTGGCCCCTTATTCTAAATTCTAAAACATGTGGGGTCATGTACAACACATCAGAATGACATCTTATAGATGTGTCAAGGAACATTACCCTAAAATTTGTTAATGATCGGTCCACTTAACCTAAATGATTTCTTCCAAAGTTGCTGACGACCCTAACTATGATGACTGACTCGGCCATACCAAAACATGACCTAAAACTTTTTCAGTCACTACAAAAGTAGAAAGAACTATAAAGTACAATACTTGATAAGGACTGTCCTACTCATCAGCTGTCTGGCTTCCTCCTCTGTCTTTAGCTCAATAATATGGTATGGAGACTGAAATGAATAAAACTCAGGTAATTTAAGATTTTGTACACTACAATAATAATTTTGAGGTCATCTGTATTATATGGCACTACATTATAATTAACTTCAATGAGGAACCTCGGTCAGTTATCTCCTTGTACCAAGTTATTTTTGTATGGTTCAAAGCCGAGATAATTTTAATAAGCATATCAATACCTTCTTTTGATATTTAAATTAAAACTATCGCCACTTTAACTATATATAACTAACTTGGTACAAGGACATAACTGACCGAGGTTTCTCATTGATCCAGTGCAATGAGAATCATATTATCACAATATTTTAAGGATATATATACTGTGAAAGTACTATTGTTTGCGGGGTTCCCATTTTTGTGGATTTTGAAGTTTATCAAAATCCCGAAATTAAGTTCCCAATGAAATGCATTTTGTCACTAATGTGTAAATGTATGGAATTTGAAACAGTGATAAATATGAAAACCACACAAAAATTGGTTACCACAAATAAAAGTACTTCCACAGGATGTTATAGCTACCAGTATGTAAATAAACAATGAAAAGATATGGAGTAAATGCATATTAGACAAAGTCTTTACAAATACATTGTAAAGCCAGGCAACCAAACAAAGCTTTCATTGTTGTTCTTGGTCTTGAAGTAGCAATCAGGGCTTCAACAATGAGCTTTGGTATATTACGTCATAGTGAATACAAGACTGCCTCTAGTACCAGATTGAGCTGTCATTGCTAAATGTCATACAATGCTATATACCCATGTCTATATATATATATATACCTAATGGATGTGGGATCATCAACAAACATAAAGTTAACTGGCAAAGTGTTCTTAAAATGGCTGTTATTTGCCAGGCAAAAAGACTAATAGAAGCCAATCTCATTTACAGTGAAACCTGTCTAAACAGAACCCTGAGAAAACCGAAAACCTATCTAAACCAAACATGATGTGAGGACCCTTTGTATCAATTTCTATATATTTTGAACCTGTTTAAACCAAACACCTGTCTAAACCGAACAAAATCTTCAGTCCCGGAGGGATTTGGTTTAGACAGGTTTCACTGTATAAGCAACAACAGGACACTCATCGAGTCAATTGCCAGAAAGTTTGGCATAATAAAATCATGAGATTGGGGCATTATTACAGGAGGTAAGAAAAACCATGATACAAGGTAACAATAATAACTTAATATACCGAAGTTCCTGTAAATTTAGTTTCTGTAGATGGTCATTATGACTGATTCTTCAGTGCAGATTTAAAATGTACAAGAAGATTATTTATGTAAAAAGTGCCTTTATTTCTAAATTAATATAATAAGATTCCAAATCTCAGAACTTTCACCCTTTTTCACAGATTTTGTAACCCCAGTATTACCATGGCAAATTGTTGTTTCACATATAACTCAATTGTGTCTGTTTTGCTTCCATTTACTAGTCATCTACAAAAAATACAACAAATACTCACAGTAGTGTTAGAGTTATCTCCTACTATCTTTGCAGAAAATCCAAAAATTTCACTTATTGCTTTAATTTCCTAGAAAAAAAACAACAGCATATTATGAATAAGTCCAAAAGACTAACCCTTACTTATACAAAACAAATAGTAAATTTCTAGTTTACCTGTTTTCTTTAAAGGTAAGAACTATACAGTAAACCATAAAGAATTCATCACTGAAAACAATTGATTGTTGTATTTCTGCAATAGTCTTAGAATTTGTAAAACATTTCATGTTCAAGCTTTGTCACTTCTTTTTGTATGTTTTGAGATTTTTTTGTAAGTAACTAGGCTATTCGATCTCCTGATACTTGTACCAGGTGAATCAAATCTGTCTTATGACGAGCAATTAATTTACTAATATTATAATACTGAAGAACCAGAGGAGATACCGTATGAGCTGCAGAAGTGTCCAAAATCTTCCAACATCAAGAACAAGAACATGTGTGACTAATAAGTATTACCATGGTAACCAATATAAACTATTTCAACTGAGATGTAGACTAAACATAGATCAATATAACAGATGCTAGATCC
Source organism: Modiolus philippinarum (assembly GCA_002080025.1). NCBI lineage: Eukaryota > Metazoa > Mollusca > Bivalvia > Mytilida > Modiolidae > Modiolus > Modiolus philippinarum. The sequence continues at coordinate 210,200 of MJUU01059085.1, read as the reverse complement.
TTCAATCACACTTATAGATCAATATAACAGATGCTAGATCCTTCAATCACACTTATAGATCAATATAACAGATGCTAGATCCTTCAATCACACTTATAGATATATACTGATGATGTTCTTTCCATCAATAATGCATCTGTTGCTAAATGGATCTGCCAGAACTAGAGATAAAGAAAACAACAGAAATCACTAGATCTACACCTTTTTTTAACTAAAACTTGAATTTGTCCAAAATGGTCATCTCAGTACTAAAATTTACGACAAAAGGGATGATTTTAATTTCAAAATTATTAATTTCCCTAACATGGACAGTAAATTCCAGCTTCTCCTGCTTACAGAGTATGTTTCACAGCCGATTCGTTACATGAGAGCTAGCACACATTATACAGACTTTCTCACTCCATGACCACCGTATTTATCAAGGCTTCAAAAAATTCTGTCTCATACCATCATTAAAAACGTTCTTTAATAGATATCAGTTCCTTGTGGAAAATTTTGAAGTTTCAGTCTGAACTCTGATTCAAGATTCTTTCTTTACTTAATACTGGGAAGATCATTTCTTTTAACTGTCTACGACCTTTCAATGGGCACCATGTTGAATATCAAGAATTATATATATTTTACTTTGCATTGTGTGTTGACTTTTGTAAAGAGTCATTCAAAATCCAGGGGATATAATTACAGTCAAACCTGCCTTAGCGACCACCTCTTTTATGCAAAAACCTGTCTTATATGACCCTCATTTTAATATCCCTTCATAGTGCTTTCTTTGTAAATTGAACCTGTATTAAAAGACCACCTGCCTTATATGACCCTATTTTGAGGTTCCCTTGGAAGGTCACATAAAACAGGTTTGACTGTAGATTCTTTTATTAACTTTCATGTATAGGTCTATGTTGTTTAAATTGCCAATATTATTTCAGTGAAATTTTAATAAAAGGTAGTACAACTTCCAAATGATCCTGATCTGAATCTGATATTTCTTTTATATCAATCAATAATTATTATAATTAGTAATCAGTATATAAATAATGGAGATCAAAAAATTTAAATTTTTTGTTGGCTGATTTGACTAAACATCAAAATAGTAATTGTGATAGTTGTAAAGTCAGGGATGTAATTTGGTTACATGAAGTCCCACAGAAAAAAAGGAAATAACCTGAAATCAGAAGTTGTACATAATATACAAAAAAAGATTCGGAAACAACCTGATCCACTGAAATCCACTATTCCGCAGAAATCACATCCCTTTTAAATTATCCAAGTTACAGGTTATTTTTACAGTGATGTATTGCAATATGTAGAGTTTATATATTTGTGGCATTAAAAAATGATTTTCAAATTCTAACAATAGAAATTCCTGGAAAGTTCCGCCTAAGGATTCCATCTAACCCTTCCGTCTAAAAAATCTAAATACCCTCTAAGTGGTGGAAGTTTTAAGGCAGAATTTAAATCTACCTTAGTTAGGCGTACTAATTTACATATACATTGTACTGCCACGAAATACCACCCTGATTCTGCCTGAATTCCACCTAAGAACTTATATTCCTAGTTAAAGATGTCTTCTGCATAATCAGCCTTAAATATACACCTAGAATCCATCTAGAGTCCAGGCAGATTTTTTTGTATGGGATCTCAATTGAGAGCTTCTAACATAGTTTCAAGGCTTGTGGAGGAATAAAGCATAAAGACAAAAGCTAAAAATAGGTGGAAGCTCCAAATTAGGGTAGGTGCTTTCAAAACCTTGACACATGTGGGATTTGGATCATTCAAACACATAGCCATGTTAATGGTTTTGGCAATTGTATATGAAAGTCCAATGCCTTAACAGGCCTGTCAAGTTTTTAGAATCGAAATGCCCGAGATTTAACAAAATTTTGGAGATCAAAGCAAAAAATAAATAGATCAAAGGAATTCCATCAAAGTATAAGACAAAGATGCACGTGTCTCAAACCTAATTCTCTGATCCGGACAACCGGGCACTTAACCTAATTAGGTGGTGAAAAGGTCAATAATTCACTCTATATCTATGTAACTTCTACTTTTATTTATTCATTCATTTTTCAAGTTATCTTAATCAAACTCGGAATATACATTTAAAAAGTCAATATTAATATCATATCCGAATCTCAAGTTCATAGTTATTGCAAGGACTATTAATATGCAACTCATACACAATCCATATTGCATTTTAAAATCTATGGTGGGATGTTTGATATGCATTCACTTTATAGCTAACTACTGAAAAATTTGTTCACAGAATTTAATAAATTAATGTTTTTCTAAAAGCTAAGACATTTTTACATTGTTAATTTTGTTTCATTAAAGGATTTAAAGCAAGCTTTCTTCAATACACAAGATAGAAATTTGTAATAAAGATATTTTCATTGATTTTTTTTATCACTTCTGGTTTACATCGGTTAAAATGCACCTCAATTTGCACCTAAAGGCTTTATATGTAGATCACAGAATTTCACAAAATTAATATTTCCTTAAAAAGTGAATTCTAATGCACTGCCAGAACAATTTTTGTGACCATCATTATTATATTAATGTTGTTTTAATGCTTTAAATTAAAGATAATGTCACAAAATTGACAA
>MJUU01059085.1:176268-194986 GCA_002080025.1 Modiolus philippinarum | reverse complement strand
GGAGTTTTATAGGTGTTACTAGAGGAATATTGGTATGTTCATTGAAGAATTGCAAATAAAACATGTTAATTATCTGAGAAATCCGCCATAAGTTGAAAAACTTGTGTATGTGATACTAACTCGCTTCTTTATTTGTGTGCTGATATACTCACACTCAGGAGCTATAGACCATCATAAATAATGTACTCACACTGATGAGTTAGACCATCATAATTTATTCACACTCAGGAGCTATAGACCATCATAATGTACTCACAATCAGGAGCTATAGACCATCATAATGTACTCACACTTAGGAGCTATAGACGTCACACTCAGGAGCTATAGACCATCATAATGTACTCACACTCAGGAGCTATAGACCATCATATTAAATGTATTCACACTTAGGAGCTATTAACCATTATAATATACTCACACTCTAAAGCTTTACATTGTAGACCATCATAATATACTCACACTCAAAAGCTATACATTGTAGACCAACATAATATAATCAAACTCAGGAGCTATAGACCATCATAATGTACTCACACTCTGGAGCTATAGACCATCATAATGTACTCACACTCAGGAGCTATAGACCATCATAATGTACTCACACTCAGAAGCTAAAGACCATCAAAAGTAATCATTGAAGGGATATGGAGTAAATGCACATGAGACAAAGTCTTAACAAATACATGGTAAAACAAGCCTACACTTGGTAAGAAGCCTCTCTCATAAACATATCTCATATCAGTATACTGGTACACAATTTGTTCCTTCTATCAGACAACACTGTAATGTGAGGTAGAGAGAGAACTCAGCGTTGAAGTTGTCACATTGACTAATTGTTCACAAGTATTTAGTTAAAATACAGCATTTGTTTGGCAATATACATTTTTACTATGAAACAGCAAAAAACAAAAAGCCATTGTAACTGAATCCCATATAAATGGTTAGTCTGATGTCTCTAAAATAAGATACAGTTAAATAAAGTTATTTATTTCATACAAAAAGTTAAAAGAAATCACAAACTTTTTATTCTCCGAAAATGAAATTGCAAATATTTGCAAAAATAGCCACTTATATGTAAGCCTTTGGAGACAATGTCAAATAGATCTATACAAAAAATCACACAGTCAAATAAATATATGGTGCATAGAAACTCAGTCAAAGAATTGTTACTAATTTAAATTTTTGTATCTATTTATAGGATGTGAGTACAGAGAAAGTGACGAACATGAACATTAGAACTACAGACTATACTACTGGTGATTTGTCTTCATTTGAAGAGTAAGCCTTTAAAGTTTGAGGACATTTGTTAATGTATATTTGTTCCTTATCCTGCAATGGTAGCTTTCACTATACAGATAAAGCCCTACGTATATCCCCTTGCTGTATCCTGCACAGCTGCATCTTGTACCCTATTCAGGATATGGACTTAAGCCACACCCACTTCCGGTATTCATGGACAGACAGAAAACCCCAAAATATTAATTTTTTTATTATATTTTCCGTTAAATGAAGTTGTTATATGTATTGTAGGATAAAAACAATATATAATTAGTGTTTTGAGATATCAAATGCATTTGTACTCGGCAGGAAACAGATTGAAATGCTCGCTAAAGGCTCACATGTCAATCTTTTTCAAGGCCTTGTACAAACAGATTGAAATGCTCGCTAAAGGCTCACATGTCAATCTTTTTCAAGGCCTTGTACAAATAGTTGATAATTAAAGACACTAACTATATATTGCCTATATATTTCAAAGTAAATTTGTAATATTGTAAACACCAATTGGCAAAATATTTCTTTTAAATTTGTAATATTGTAAACATCAATTGGCAAAATATTACTTCCTTTTGGAACAATTGTTTTAAAATGTTTATTCCATTAGGAACAAATATTATAATATTTTTTATTTGGAACAAATTCTATAATACTTTATCCTTTTGGAACAAACATTATAAAATAACAAATAGCAAATAAGTAAATACCGAAGTAACAGTGAAATGACACATTATCTTTATTTTTCAATCTACTACAATAATGTATGAAGTTTTAGAATGGTATGATATTTCTGTGGCCCTTAATATCAGTGTTGTCTTTTATGTTATGTTGCTAGCCAAGGGTTACGGGCCTCTCCTATCCTCTTCACCCTTGGCAGATCAAACTTGATTTCTGAAGCCTATAATCCACGTTTTTGATTGGTTGCAGATAAACTTTACTGCAACCCATTAACTTGCTTATATTCATATTTTAGATATATACAGTACACGCAGAGACATTCTGTTAAGAATCACTCTGGTCTGACAATTTTCACCGTTGTCACACCGGAATTCACAGGCATTGTCAGTGTTTGTCCGGCAAAATGTTCAGTGAAATTTCACCTAAAAAATCGTCAGCAATTTTCTTTGATGTTGGGTCAATTAATAAATGCCGGTGAAAGTCCAACTTCCACCAGAATTGTCGGACTTTTAGTATCATATTTGTCTCTTTGAAAATTTCAAGTTTTAGGCTAATATCAACATGATCAAGAGGTAAATAAACTCATTGTGATGCTGAAAATGACGACCGTTTTTCATGTGGCACACCCTCTTGAAAATCATATTTTCACACGTATTTCACACTGCTACGAGTAAAAAAGACAAATGAATAGCTTTGAGGATACATATACCTATGTAAAATATCTACTTAATTTCCATTCGCCAGAGAATAGTGGGTTAAACATGTCTACTTTCAAAACTTAAGCCTCTGTAGATCAAATACTGACATGCTATAATCTGTGGGTTGCATGAAATTGAAGCATGGAATTTTTATTTTTATGACCAATGAAAATACAGTTTAAGCGGATGCCCTGAAAAATAGGCATTAATGTATTGCTGCTGACAAGAATAGAAACCAAAAGATCTAGTGCCAAGCAAAATTCACTGAGGCATTTCAGGATTGTCAAATTATTATCCCAACAAAATTGAATTTTTATACTATTGGAAAGCTCTCTCAGGTTAACTTAAAAAAAAAAGAAAAAGTTATCTACTTGATAAAGAATTTCACCATCTGTTGAGCGTAGCATCGTGTACTAAAAAATAATAAAACGCTTTTATGGAACATTTTAAGCAATTCTTGGAACTGAATATTCACTGAAATATTCCTGGCAGAGGTTTGTGAATATTGATTTTCTCTGAAACTTTCGTTTGTTTGTTTCAAAGTTATTTATAGTGTGCCATTTATATGTTGTCACTCACAAAGATTTACCTGTACCCAACAAAACCAAATTACGCAAATTTTAGGCTGATGTCCGTGTAAATTATTTAGTAAGTAACAAATTATTTTATATAATATGATCTGATCTTATAACAATTTTGAGTTCTGGCAGTCACATAATTCACGATGTTCATACATTTCTGCCATACGCATAAGGTAATATGATCTCTCGATCTTCCGAGTAAAGTATGAAAAGCAACCTTTTCCAAAATCATACTGCACTTCCAGATTATTACTTCGTATACTCAAATAGTCAGATATTAACAACAGCAGGTGAATTAATCCTCTGTTTATCAGTTTCTCGGACACCCGTGAATGTCGGGTTTGATGTCGGACATTCACCATTTTTTAGCTCACCTGGCCTAAAAGGCCATGTGAGCTTTTGCCATCACTTTGCTCATCGTCGTCTGTCCGTCAACATTTTCAAAAATCTTCTCCTCTGAAACTGCTGGGCCAATTGTAACTAAACTTGGCCTGAATCATCACCAGGGTATGCAGTGTAAAAATTGTCGATTAGTCCGTAGATCAAACAAGATGGCCGCTTTTAAGAAAAATAGAACATAGGGGTAAATTGCTGTTTTTTGCAAATAACTCGAAAGCCGTTACAGATATCAAAAATCTGACTAGGTAAAAATGATCAGCATGGCAAGATCTACCTGTCCTGCAATTTTGAAGAAAATACGAAAACCCGTCTTGGAGTTATTGCCCTTTTTCCGTAACATTTTCAAAATTTTAACTTTATTACTATTTTATCAGAAAAACTATAAGAGATAGAAGTCAACATTAAATTGCAAAAATGTTCAGCATGTTTAGATCTACCCACCCTTAAATTTTGAAGATAATTCAAAAACTCGTGTAGGAGTTATTGCCCTTTTTTCACAGAATATTCAAAATTTTCATATTTTTCATCTTTAATTTCCAAAACTGTAGAAGATGAAAGTGAAGTGTAAATTGATAAAATGTTTGCAATGCTGTGGCGACTTCAAAATTGGTGTTGAAAATTATTGGTTGACTGCCATTTTCAAAATGGCCACCAAAAAAGGCGGGAAAATTCAACATTGTCTGATTTCAATGAAATTTGGTCTCCAAAAAGGTATTGATGTAGCGACTTCAAAACTGTTGTTTTCAAAATGGCCATCAAAAAGGCAGGAAATTCAACATTGTCCGATTTCAATGAAATTTGGTCTCCACAAAAGGTATTGATGTCGCAACTTAAAATCTGATGTTAAAAAATGTTCGTTGACCGCTTTTCAAAATGGCCACCAAAAAAGGCAGGAAAATTCAACATTGTCTGATTTCAATGAAATTTGGTTTCCAAGTGGATATTGATGTCACTACTGCAAAACCGGTGTTCAGAATTGTTTGTTGACTGCCATTTTCAAAATGGCCGCCAAAAAGGCGGGAAAATTCAACATTGTCCGATTTCCAAATAGATATTGATGTAGTAACTTAAAAATATGGTGTTAAAAATTGTTGTTGACTGCCATTTACCAAATGATGTCTCGACTTCAAAACTGGTGTCGAAAGTGGTCCTTAGCAAGAAAATTTTTGTCAAAAAAGCCCAACAAAGAAGTATAGTAAAACATGATCAGAGTTGAAATAGAGTCCAAGTTGATGTTGGTGTTTGCTGTACCAAAGTTTGAGAGACTGAAGTTCAACTGTATAATTTGTTAGCTTGATTGTGGCAACTGAAAGCCAGGTGAGCGATATAGGCTCCCGGGAGTCTCTGGTATTTTTCACCCACAATTCACTGACATTTGGTTTGAGTGATTTTTAACTGAATGCTCTGGTTATACTGTATTGTAACAATAAAACCTAAAATATGATGTTTATTGATTTTTCATTTTTGCAAAATTCCAACAAGTTGTATTGTTTCTTTACTTTTGAGGGTTCATTTCCCTGTAGTTTAATATTTTTTTAATTGCTGCATTACAAGATGTCATAAATTAAATCTTTAACTTTTACAATAAATCATACTGAAACTCTTACTTTAAAGGGAGGTAATTTGAAACTGATGTCTCAAAAATGTGACTCAATCTGCCAAGAGTGAAGAGGAGAGGAGTTGATCATAACCCTTGGATAGTGAAGATGTTAAAAATTGGTCACTACAAGAAATGCATTAAGAGATCTGTTCCTGTGAAAACCACTTAAACAATTGGAACAATCTTGGCTTTTATGGTCCTTTGATTGGCCTCTATAAAAGATATGCATTGAGGAATAATTAATGGTGTACTTATATCTCATTAACACACAGACATTTCCTTGATTTAATAAATTCAATGTTTATTTGAAAATTTAAGTATGTTCAGTGGAAAAAAAGTATGTTGGATGATAAGAACAAATTTTTAAATTGTGTATATGGTTCATGAATGAAGTCTTATACAGTATGATTTTGAACAAAATTGTTAGGATGGCAGGAGCTGAAAAAGGCACAGATCTAGAGCAACCATTAATTACATTTATTACTGTAATAACCATAAGACACTATATATTTTTCAGAGCTTTTAAAAACTTGGATAAATTGTCAAAACAGTTTAAAAAAGAAGTTCTAGATGAACTTACAAAGGAAACAAAAGGACAATCTACATCTGAACCATCAACATCAAGGTCAGAGAGGTCAAGGTTATATGAAGAAGACCCTTTACGAGTTCCTCCACGACATCCACAAAGGCAACCTGTCCCAGGATGGTAATATTTTTGTTTTTTATTACAATTTTTACATGAGGGTTACAGCATCTGCTTGCAGGAATCAGTAGAACATTCTAAAAAATATTGTCATGTGGCCAATATTATCAAAAAAGATTTTTTCTTTTTCAAGACCTTTGGGTACATAAACAAAAATGGCATTTTTACAGAAAATATGCTATCACAGAACATAAATTTGAATGTCATATTACCCTAGAGGTCACTGTGATTTTTTATGCCCCAACGACGAAAAGTTGGGGGTGGGGGCATATTGTTTTACCCTTGTCTGTCTGTTTTTCCATCCGTATGAATAAAAACACAACTTTTGATGTTTTTCAGAAACTTTGTAAGCAAATTTAAACAACGTCAATGGAATCTAACTTACAATGAATAGATGTACACACATTCATCTTTTGGAATTTCCAAAATGTCAGCCATTACCATGGAAACGGAAAAAAGGCGGGAAAATTCAATGTGCCTCATATTGGATGAAACTTTACTGGAAGGTTGCCTAGTACCCATAGAAATAATTTTTGGGCTAAGAATTTTCAAAAATGGTTGCTGTTGCCATGGAAACTGGAAAAAGGCCGGAAAATTAAAAGTGCCTCAGATTGAATGAAACTTTACAGAAATATTGTGTATCACCCATAGACATGATTTTAAGGCTAACCACATGGTGATACGGTTGCTGCTTGAAAATATGAAAGGGAAATTATTCACCTTTGTATATTTTCTGGAAAAAAGGGGGATATATATCATCAGGTCCATATTTGTTCTCTGTCCACACCAGTATTGTGTCCACACACACTTAAATTTGCACTTGCCATATTGATTCAGGGTTAAGTGAGCGGGAGTGTATAATTGGTTGCCATTCGGCAACAGCACTAGTTTTTTATAATTTTTCACCTAAATTTACCGTACATAGAGTGCACTGGAAAATATGGAAATGTAATTTTTAGCTATTAAAATAGCATTGAACCTTTTATCCATGAGAATTTTTTATACTTTTGTTAATAGATCTTTTATGATATGATAAATAGGTTAAAGTGAAAAAATGTATATATTACTATGCTTTTAACAAAGATATTTCACAACGTTTTCAGATGAGACATTATTTATCATTTTGCATGTGAAGTCTTGACAGTGACATAATAATTCTTGTATAATAGCCAGTTCAGTGATACTTAGATTATCAATTACAATGTATGTAGATCAAGAGAAATTAAGAAAATTTCAAATAAATAAATCTATCAATCAATTAAACTATCCGTATGTATTACAGGAGTGATCCAGATGATCCATTTTCAATTGGAAGAGGTGATCTTGATCCTTTCGGAAGAGGTCCAGGTGGTATGGTGTTTGATCCATCCAGACCAAGAGGTCCTAGATTTGGTCCAGATCCAAGCGCTGGCTTACCGGGACGACTTCCAAGGTATTCATGTGAACAAAATAATTTTCGTTTTTGTGAATCAGACAGACCTTCATTAAAGTTAGGGAAATATTTTGTTTTATAGTAGTTTGAGACTATGAATAATTGAATATGATGATATAAAGTTTAATTTTCCTTGAATCAACACTGTGCAGTGCAATTAAAAATTTTAGTATAAAAACTATATATTATTAACAGAAGTATATGAAAATGGCAAGATATTGACTATTTTGATACAGGCTTAGGGGCAAATAATATTTTATGAATATGAAAAAAAAAGAGAAATTTAGTATAATATTCAGATAAAGATGTTATATTTAGAACTTTTATTTCTTAGGAAATAGATAAATTTGAGTGATGCGCTATTTCTATAAATTATCTCCCCTTAATTAAAAAAGTTTAGAAGAAGACAGTTCTTCTGCATCCTAACCTGATACGTTGTATATTTTACCAGTTTGATTTATTTAAAATTACCACACCTTATCAGTAGTCATTACCCTCTTGAACTACTTTTATTAAGATTGTTACTCGTAGCTGTATATCCCCTTAAGCTCTGAAAATTTGAAATCCCATATATAAAAAAGACCCTGTAGGCCATAAGTGTTTATGCATTTGCATAGAATAAACATATTTTGACATGCAAAATTAAAATTTTTTCCAAAAATTAATTTGCAAGAGCACAGTTTTCAGTTTTTGTCTCGCCCGCGACAAAAGTCGCGGAAAGCAAGACATAGGCGTGCAAAGTATGAGGACGGCGACGGTGTTAACTTTTACTAAATACAGGATATTTTGAAAACCCTTTGATGTAGGAACATCATATTTGGTCCAGTGGTACTACTAATCAAGTGCTACCTGACTGACATAAGATTATGTGACCTTGACCTCAATTTCACAGTTGAGTGGCCACGTTAAGTTTCTTTGCTTATGTCCATTTCTCAATAACTAGAAGTGGTAGGTTGATAATATTTGGTATGTAGGTTTGTCTTTGGTAGTACCAGACCTGGGGTAATTAAAAATGTAATTGTAATTAGCAGTAATTAATTACATTTTTTTGAAGTAATGTGTAATTGAAGAAAAAATCAATTACATGTAATTGAAAGTAATGAATTACATTGCATATTTTGAATGTAATTTGGAATTACATTTCAATTACTTTCAATTACAATATCACTGAAATCAAATAAACTGGTATGAGGGTAGTTCTGGTTTAGTGTAAACATTATTTTATTCAAATAAACAATATATAAATATACACAATAAATACAGAAAATGGATTGGAAAACAAGCTGGTTTAAGAATGACTAATAATAATTTTACTATCATAATTTTTTCCTTCAATACTTGATAGGATTTTATTGCTTGATAGGATTTTAAATTGCTTGTAAATGTCTTTTTTTTTCTATTTAGACACTCTGGAACTTTACTGTTTCAATTGAATAAATTGTAAAATAACAAAATCATTTTACTTATTGAAGCAATACAATAATTAATTGTGTTTTTATTTAAAAAAATTCAAAATGAAATGAGATCAATCTGTCATTTAAGGTTATTCCTGCCCTGGGACTAATATATTGACGGGGTTTGAAACTCTATAACAAACCAGTTTGATCCAATCAAATCCTATTGACAGGCAAAATACCCATAATGCATTGCGACGAAGACGCCATATAGCCATTTTCGTAGATATAGATTTTCAATTAATTTCAATTTCAATTCGTTTTCGTCGGTGTTTGAAAGAAAAACATCTATCAATAGAACCATCTCATGCATCGATAAGTGTCACAAAAGGTTTTTAATGTTTAATGTTTACTTTACGAGTGTTTATCATCACCTTCCCAGTCGGAATACACAATTTTTTTACTCTAGGACTTCGTGACGCGATATTTCGTGAGAAAGTAATCGATCGAGGCAATGTTTTCGTGCATATTTTGAAGAAATTATTTGTTAAATCATGAAATAAATGTGAAATTCAAATAGAACGTAAAATTTTACATATCATAGAGTGCCTTGATGTATGATTTGTTGTGAGATTTAGTTGATTACATGCTTTGCAAGAAATTGTGTGATCGCCATTTCCTGACGAAGTGATGGACGGTGGCAATATATTTACGTACCTTTTGTGAAGAAATCATAAATAAATGTGAAATTGCAATGGAAAATATTTACTTTCATATCAAAAAGTACTTTGAGGTAGGTTTTATTGTGATGTTGCAGGCTTCGTAACCAAATTTTGATGAGAAAATGTCGACAGTTTGAAATACCAAGAAAAAAACAATCAAAAATCAATAACAGAGTTAAATAATTCTTCGTTTTTTAATATTGCTACCAATTTAGTTCTTTGATCATTGAAACTTTCTTTAAATTATTTTTATTAATTACAAATGATCAGTAGTCAATCACTATTTTGATTAAAAGGTATGATATTTTGATTAATTCTTACAGATCCTGTTCAAAATAAACATACATGTACATAATTGCATTCTTTGTTTTGAATATTTAATACCTTGAATTAAAGTTAAAGACAAAATAAACAATAACGCTTTCTTTTTCATTTATAATAATTTTTCTGCAGATCTGGGACTAATCCCAGGCAGAAATTACAAAATTTAAAAATTGTTAAATAAAATTATTTGAGATTTACGTATATTAATTATCTGTATTCGCAGTTTTATAGTTGTTGTTTTAAATATGTAGATAAAATTAATACTGTTAACATCAGAAATTAAGCATGTTTTCACTAAAAAATAATTCTTGAAATACATGGAGTGTGATCATATACAAGGGATAACTGTAAGGCCCGTAATTAGTACATATCTGTTCCCTTAAATAATTGCTGATTACTTTAGCCGCAACACCGCTTTTCGATGATTATCTAGAGTTTCAAATCCCATCAATATATTAGTCCCAGTTCCTGCCTAAGGCATTAAGTTATTGTATTTGATCTTGACACTTTAAACATTTTGTTAAAATCAACGTACTAATTACCCAACTTCAGGCAATAAATGAATGTCTCCTAGCTATTTCAGCATGTTCAAATTGCAAGAACAATACATGTTGTTATAAGACAAAACGTTATTACAATAATTAGTGCTAAATTAATTTGACAGGTAAACATACATGAAAATGAATAACATATTTTTCATAATAGAATGTTTTAAAAATGAAATAATTAAACAGTTTTTTGAGGTCATTGTATACTGATATACTATGAAATAAACAGTTTCCATTTTACTAGAGAATGACTCAGTTTATTTATAATTTTCAACAATGTATATTTTTTTTTGCACAAAGACCAAGTAAAGTAGTCCCCCTTATTTATGTCTTGCTAGATATCAATACATGTTTAATTTCAAAATAAGGTGAAAATGAAATTGAATATTCTGCACACTTCTATGAAAATGAAAAAAAAATATTTGAATTTATTTAGTTGTAAGTCTTTTGTATCCTCAATAAACCTCATCAAAATAACTTTTTACCAAGTAATCCAAAGATTTCAAATATTCAAGAAATAATTCCAGTATGAATTTCTTATAATTTTACCCAATTTAGATTTGAAAATGTTGAAATAGGCAGAATAAACCTTTTGATGACACCATGTTTACTAAAACAAGTAGCGTACAGATAAAATATTTCTTACATATAGAGTATACTTCTGAATATACAACATCATTCTGATTCACCCCCACAAGAAGTTAAAAAAAGACATATCGGTAATTGTAATTTAATTGAAGAATTTTCTATGTAATTGAAATGTAATTAATTACTTTGACATGTAATTGACCCCAGGTCTGGATAGTACATGTCAGTCTGGCAGGTGACTTTTGTCCTTGACCTCAATTTCAATGTCTAGTGGCCACGTTAAGTTTTTCTGCTTAAGTCCATTTCTCAATAACTAGAAGTGGTAGGTTGATAATATTTGGTATGTAGGTTGGTCTTGGTAGTACATGTCAGTCTGGCAGGTGACTTTTGTCCTTGACCTCAATTTCACGGCTTTGTGAGCATGTTCAGTTTTCTTATTAGTTCACTTAGATTTCACATCAATTTAGGGTCCAAGCAGGGACGGGCGAGACATCTATTAGGGTCCTCACTTGTTTAAAGGCTTTGTCAGTCTTATAGAAACACTCATGACTAAATGACAACATCTCAATTGATCTGGAAGGGAAACATTTATTGTATCTGCCCTTTAAACGACTCACCGCTTCCCTGAAAAGAAGCATAGAACAAATACCAAGGAAGTGTATATTTGTTTGTTACCTCAGGATGTTATTCTTCACTTTAATTAGACACAGTTTTGCTGTGAAATGTTAGCAATGATAATTTGCTATTATGTTGTATATGTTGTATTATTCATTCAAATCTTAAGATCTTGATTTCCTCAACGAAGTTGAGGGGGACTATTGGAGTACCCCCGGCGTCCATGCCACGTCTTCGCCCGCGTCCGCATTTGGGTATATATCTTAGTAACTATGCAGGGTAGGGTCATCAAACTTTCCATGCAGGTGCATCTTGGGCTATCTCCCAGCCTCAAAGAAAATTAGGTCTCTCTGACCTATATTTTCCACTTGAGTGGCTTTCATTAAAATTTACATCCAAGTTCATATCTCAGTAATTATACATAGAATGATCATCTAACCTTGCACATGCATGGATCTCTGATGGTAGGTCAGCATCCAGGCAAAATTGGGTCACTTTGACCTACATTTTCCCCTTTCTAACTAACATTCAAGTTCATGTCAGGGATCAGATCTCAGGTACTGTACATGGTAGGATCATCTTGCATGTGCATGTACATGCATCTGTGATGGTAGCTCAGCATTTAGACAAAATGAGGTCACTTAAACCTACATTTTATGTATGAATGACTTACATTAATGTATACATCCCAGTTCATAGCTCAGTAACTGTACATTGTTGGTTCAGGTAACCTTGCATTTGCATGCAATTTTGATAGTATGTTGGCATCCAGGCAAAATTTGGTTGCTGCGACAACGTGCCATAACTAGGCAAACTTTGTAATCGTTGATTACCTATGTTTTATTGGATCTAAAAACTAAATGTCAGTAAACATTACTGTTGTTTAAATATGGCTTCCATAATACAATGGTTCATGTTATTTATTTCATTATTTTTCAGAGGTGCAGTGCCTCCTGGTGCTCGTTTTGATCCATTTGGTCCACGGGGAACAGGCCCAGGGTAAATTTGTTAATATTTTGTGTTTGTATCTGTCTGAATTTTTATGCCCCCGCGACAGTCAGGGGCATATTGTTGTACCCTTGTCCATCCGTTCGTTCATTCGTTCGTTCGTTCGTTCGTTCGTCCGTCTGTCTGTACGAATGAAAAACACAACTATTCATGTTTTTTTAGAAAGTTTGCAAACAAATTCCAACTACTTCAAAGGAATCTAACTTATAATAAGTAGATGTGCACACACATATCTTTTGGAATATTCAAAATGGCCGCCGTTGCCATGGAAACTGAAAAAAAGCGGGAAAATTCAAAGTGCTTCAAATTTGATGAAACTTTACAAGAAGGATGCCTAGCACCCATAGAAATGGTTTTGGGTCTCAGAATTTTCAAAATGGCTGCCGTTGCTATGGAAACTGAAAAAAGGCGGGAAAATTCAAAGTGCCTCAAAATGGATGAAACTTCACAGGAAGATTACCTAGCACCCATAGAATTGATTTTCGGGCTCAGAACTTCCCTTTTATGTATTTTGGAAAAAGGAGAGGCATTTCATTGTGTCCATACTTGTACTGTATAAACACACGCTTAAATTTGCACTTTCCCTATTGATTCAGGGTTCAATGAGCGGGGGCATGATTGGTTGCCATTCGGCGACAGCTCTAGTTTTTAGCTCACCTGGCCTAAAAGGCCATGTGAGCTTTTGCCATCACTATGCGTCCGTCGTCTGTCTGTCCGTCAACAATTTCAAAAATCTTCTCCTCTGAAACCGCGAGGCCAAATGTAAACAAACTTGACTTGAATCATCACCAGAGTATGGCTTCTCAAAATTATGTTCGATTAGTCGACTGGTCAAACAACATGGCTGCCATTGCTAAAAATAGAACATAGGGGTAAATTGCAGTTTTTGGCTAATAATTCGAAAACCGTTACAGATATCAAAAATCTGACATGGGGTAAAAATGATCAGCATGATAAGATCTATCCACTGTGCAATTTTGAAGAAAATCTGAAAACCGTCTCGGAGTTATGGCCCTTTTTCTGTTAAATTTAAAAATTTTTGCATTTTTTATTTTTTATTTCAAAAAGTGTAACAGATAGAAGTCAAATGTAAATTACATAAATGTTCAGCATATCAAGATCTACCCACCCTGAAATTTTGAAGGAAATCCATAAACCCTTGTAGGAGTTATTGCCCTTTTTTCACCGATTTTTTTAAATTTTTGCATTTTTCATCTTTTATTTCCAAAACTATAGAAGATGAAGGTTAAGTGTAAATTGATGAAATGTTTCCCATGCTGTGGCGACTTCAAAACTGATGTTGAAAATTGTTCCTTGNTTTTGACATTTATGAACCTATAATACGTCTGAAACTAAAATTTTTGCATACAATTTGTTGCTAACATATCATAAATTATTATTGCATCGGCAATTATTAAATATATATTCAGATTTTTACGACCCTTAAATTAAAAAGTCGAAAATGTGAAAAATCTAAAATTCCGAAAAATTCCATTTTTCAAACATTTTATATCGAAAATCAAAATTTTATGGATTTTAATGGGTTTTTTTCCAACATTGTATCACAACTGATAGGTTAGGCATAAAAACTAGATCAAATGACGATGGTTGTTTATCTGAAAGGAATTGACAGCCTAAAATCGAGATTTTCGCAATTTTTGGCAGGGGTAGGGGTAGATTTTTTGTATCCCCTGATCATAAAATGGGCGTAAAGTACCCAAACTTGTGTTCATTGTAAAGCATATTAAATTAGCTTTAATTTGATACCAAATTTCAGTACATATTACTTATCTGTAAAAAGTTATGGAGCTTAAAAGATGAAACTTATGTTAAAACGAAAATACAATAATTTTTCGGGTGTACTATAAAAGTGGCCCTATACTGTCTATGCGTGCAGGTTATGTTTGTGTTAACATGTTTTATTTTGAAGAGGGGACATAGAAGGACTGAAAAAAACCCGTCTGGTTCGGAAGTGGGGGGGGGGTGCACGGAAAGTGTTTCCAGCCCACGGACTATAATTCCACAGTTTAGTGAGCACATTCAGTTTTCTGATAAGTTCACTTAGATTTCACATCAATTTAGAGGACAATCAGGGACTGGCGAGACATCTTTTAGGGTCTTCACTTGTCTTGCTCATTATGGGACATTTCGCCTACCAAAAATATTTACCAAGACTCATCTTTGAAATCTGTGAGCTGAACTTAAAAGTTACTGTAAATATATTATCCACTTCCAATGAGGCTTAAATTTGCTACAGTACAAGGATATTTTGTCTATTTTCCAAAAGCTAAAGCAGAATAACTCCTACAAAAATATTTGATCATGACTCATTCTTCAAATTTGTTTTATGCATCTTTGATCGCAAGCTGCAATATAAATGTCATTTACATCTTATAATTAGAAATAAATTTGGTAGAGTGCTAAAAAGGATGTTTTTTATACCCCCTCAACAAAGTTTGGGGGGTATATAGGAATCACCCTGTCTGTCTGTCTGTCCACACTTCTCATAAGCGCAACTCCTCTTAAACCACTTGAAAGATTTTGATGAAACTTTACACAAAGGAAGGGCACTATATGGAGATGTGCATGAAGGAATCTGATTATTGTTTGAAACCAGGAAGGGGAGATAATTCGACTTGTACTTTTCGTTGATTCCCTATGTATGGGTTACTTCGTAAGCGCAACTCCTCTTAAGCCACTTAAAGGATTTTGATGAAACTTTACACAAAGAAAGGGCACTATATGGAGATGTGCATGAAGGAATATAGTTATTGTCCGAAACCAGGAAGGGGAGATAATTTGACTTTGACTTTTCGTTGAATCCCTATGTATGGGTTACCTTGTAAGCGCAACTCCTCTTAAACCACTAGAAGGATTTTGATTAAACTTTACACAAAGGAAGAACACTATATGTTGATTTGCATGAAGGAATATGATTATTGTTTGAAATTGGGAAGGGGAGATAATTCGACTTTGACTTTCGTTGATTTCTCTTGCAATTATCTCTTTTTTTTCCAAGAAAAAAATTTAAGCATAGATGTTGTGAAGGCAAACTGTTGGAGAGACACACTTTTTTCATTGTAATCCTGTTGAAAAGTTGTTTTAAAAGTGTTTAATGAAATATCTCTAATGCTTATGATTTTTGTGTAAAATGTCAAATAAGCTAAAAAAAAAGGTGAATTTCATATTTGTCTGATTTAGACAGAGTATTTTCATTGGAATCCTTGTGAAAAGTTCTTTCTTGAAGGTTATATCATTTTTTTCATACTTGCATTGTGTCCACACCTGTATTGTGTCCACACCAACTTAAATTTGCACTTACCATATCGATCCAGGATTCAATGAGCTGGGGGTATATTTGGCTGCCATTCGGCGACAGCCCTTTTTTTTTTTATGTAGGTTCTCTAGAAATAAATTGAACTTTTTTTCCATGTGTGTATGTGATATGATAAAAGGGTACATATCTTCACAAAAAATCTTACTATAAAATTTAGTCACTCCATATTTACTTACTATTAACAGTTGTCACAAGATTTTTTGTGAAACGAGCTGCTGGGACTTAATTATATTAGTAATATTTAAGCAAGTAATATAACAAGCGTATTTAATATTCTAGAATCAATGTCCCTCTTGAGAACTTGTTACCTTTATGTCTTTATCAACGACTAAATAATAATATCATAAATGTAGTACATGGGTGGTAAGAACAAAATTACCGAACAGAATTGTAAAGAGCCAAATTCCACGAGACAAAAAGAAAGATCGGGTGGAAACCATCGTGTGAGAATTGTTGACTGCAGTGGTCCTGACTTGGTACAGGCATTTCAAAAGAAATAGTGGGTTAAACCAGTTTTTTGGCACACCAAACTTCCCCTTCCATTACATGTTGTATCAGAAAGAAACTCACAAACTGACACAGACTGACAACTGTATGGGATCAAACACAGTGTAGTTTTTAAAAGGCTTTGACAGTCTTAATAGAAACAATCATGACTAAATGACAACATCTCAATTGATCTGGAAGGGAAACATTTATTGTATCTGCCCTTTTAATGACTCACTGCTTCCCTGTAAAGAAGACATTGTATACAAACAAATACCAAGGAAGTGTATATTTGTTCCTTAGCTCAGGATGTTATTCGTCACTTTAATAATCCACAGTTTTGCTATTAAATGTAAGCAATGATAATTTGCTATTATGTTGTATATATTGTATTTCTTTCAAATCTTAAGAACTTGATTTCCTCAACGAAGTTGAGGGGGACTATTGGAGTACCCCCGGCGTCCATGCCACATCTTCGTCCTCGTCCGCATTTGGGTATATATCTTGGTAACTATGCAGGGTAGGGTCATCAAACTTTCCATGCAGGTGCATCTTGGGCTATCTCCCAGCCTCAAAGAAAATTAGGTCTCTCTGACCTATATTTTCCACTTGAGTGGCTTTCATTAAAATTTACATCCAAGTTCATATCTCAGTAATTATACATAGAATGATCATCTAACTGTGCATGTGCATGCATCTCTGATGGTAGGTCAGCATCCAGGCAAAATTAGTTCACTTTGACCTACATTTTCCGCTTGAGTGACTTACATTCGAGTTTACGTCCATGTTCAGATCTCTGTCACTGTACATGGTAGGATCATCTAACATTGCGCATGCATGCATCTCTGATGGTAGGTCAGCATCCAGGCAAAATTAGGTCACTTTGACCTATATTTTCCGCTTGACTGACTTACATTCAAGTTTACGTCCGAGTTCAGATCTCGGTCACTGTACATGGTAGGATCATCTAACCTTGCACATGCATGGATCTCTGATGGTAGGTCAGCATCCAGGCAAAATTGGGTCACTTTGACCTACATTTTCCCCTTTCGTGACTAACATTCAAGTTCATGTCAGGGATCAGATCTCAGGTACTGTACATGGTAGGATCATCTTACATGTGCATGTACATGCATCTGTGATGGTAGCTCAGCATTTAGACAAAATGAGGTCACTTAAACCTACATTTTATGCATGAATGACTTACATTAATGTATACATCCCAGTTCATAGCTCAGTAACTGTACATTGTTGGTTCAGGTAACCTTGCATTTGCATGCAATTTTGATAGTATGTTGGCATCCAGGCAAAATTTGGTTGCTGCGACAACGTGCCATAACTAGGCAAACTTTGTAATCGTTGATTACCTATGTTTTATTGGATCTAAAAACTAAATGTCAGTAAACATTACTGTTTTTTAAATATGGCTTCCATAATACAATGGTTCATGTTATTTATTTCATTATTTTTCAGAGGTGCAGTGCCTCCTGGTGCTCGTTTTGATCCATTTGGTCCACGAGGAACAGGCCCAGGGTAAATTTGTTAATATTTTGTGTTTGTATCTGTCTGAATTTTTATGCCCCCACGACAGTCAGGGGCATATTGTTTTACCCTTGTCCATCCGTCCGTCCGTTCGTTCGTTCCATCATTCGTTCGTTCGTTCGTCCGTCCGTCTGTACGAATGAAAAACACAACTATTCATGTTTTTTTAGAAAGTTTGCAAACAAATTCCAACTACTTCAAAGGAATCTAACTTACAATAAGTAGATTTGCACACACATATCTTTTGGAATATTCAAAATGGCAGCCGTTGCCATGGAAACTGAAAAAAAGCGGGAAAATTCAAAGTGCTTCAAATTTGATGAAACTTTACAATAAGGATGCCTAGCACCCATAGAAACGGTTTTGGGTCTCAGAATTTTCAAAATGGCTGCCATTGCTATGGAAACTGGAAAAAGGCGGGAAAATTCAAAGTGCCTCAAAATGGATGAAACTTCACAGGAAGATTACCTAGCACCCATAGAATTGATTTTCGGGCTCAGAACTTCCCTTTTATGTATTTTGGAAAAAGGAGAGGCATTTCATTGTGTCCATACTTGTACTGTATAAACACACGCTTAAATTTGCACTTTCCCTATTGATTCAGGGTTCAATGAGCGGGGGCATGAGTGGTTGCCATTCGCCGACAGCTCTGGTTTTTAGCTCACCTGGCCTAAAAGGCCATGTGAGCTTTTGCCATCACTATGCGTCCGTCGTCTGTCTGTCCGTCAACAATTTCAAAAATCTTCTCCTCTGAAACCGCTAGGCCAAATGTAACCAAACTTGACTTG
>MJUU01059085.1:157398-174777 GCA_002080025.1 Modiolus philippinarum | reverse complement strand
GTGGTTTGTCGTCGATTTACATATGGGTGTCCATTATTTTGGTTTATTTTACCCCTCGCTACGCTCTGGGTAAAATATCAACGAAAATAATGGCCACCCATATGTAAATTTCCAACAGACCACTGGCACCCATAAATTATTTCTTAATTTTATAAATAAGTGGTAAAAAACATTTTAGGGAAATGAATAACAAATGTTGTCAAAAGAATGATATAAAGGAAAAGTTTTCATTTGGCATGTGTTTTAATATTCCATCATTGCAAAGTACAAATTATTGATGCAATATCAATAAAAAAATCTAGAGCAGTTTGGTTTTCCACAAAACTAAAACATGTTTTGAACTTACTGTGAGTAATTAGCATAGCTCATTGTTGAAGGCCACATGGTGACTTCAAGATGAAGAACAATAATAAAAGTGTTGTGCCTTTGCTGGGTTTAATCATGTATTTATAAACACTCTGTCTCATGTGTATTTACTCCATATCCTTTCATTGTTTATTTACACTTTACTGCTAATAGGGTCTAAAAGTCTCATCATGTGACACCGAGAAATCACAATAAAACTGCAATTTGAAAACGTTTCCCGCCAAAATATGATGTTGCGGGATTACGACGTTCAAATTTTTTGCCTGAAACGTCATATTTTTTTGTTTAAAATGCAACTTCCGGGTACAGATTATGTACCAGGAAGTTCCAAAATTGAAAGAGATTTACAGACCCTATATTCTTTGCTCAAAATTTTCTTTTTACAATGTTTTTACTGAGTGAAACATCAATTTCAAAATTTTCAAATTGTAAATATGATGAGTGGCCTAACATAAACTGGTGCTATGACCCATCTTGAAATTATACGTGAGTTCTCATTGTTGAATTCCTATGGTAACTTAAAGATGAAAAGTATAAATTTTGTTTTATTATGCACTGTTGATTGATATTATTTCCAATGTATTGTTTCTCCATATGCTTATACTATTGTGTTTATAAACTTGATTGTTTTATATTTTTTCAGTCCAGATCCAGACCATCTTCCGCCACCTGGGTATGACGACATGTTTATGTAGGAACTGAGATGTGTAAGGACATGTTTATGTGAGAACTGAGATATGATGACATGTTTATGTGAGAACTCCTAAGATATGCTGACATGTTTAAAAAGGAAATTGTAGATATGATACAATGTTTAAATGATGAATACTAGAAATAACCAGGCATGTTTATATGAGTAGGAAATATTGTATAATTGAATTATTTTTAGTTACAAAAATGTAGGGCTTATAGCTGTTATATTGATGTAAATTGCAATTTGCAGTTTTTAATGCTGAAAGCCATACCAGACAATTTGTCAGTCAAGTAGTAAAACCTAAATCAATCAGATCCATCACATGGTTCAATTTTTTTTATAGTATATAATATATCAAAGGAAGAGGGAGCAAGCGAGATACCTGATTTTAATATGATTTATAACAAAAATTGGTTGTCCAAACCACAGCTTTGAAAAATAGAAAAATGTAGTTTTTAATATTCTGTGAAGAACAATGTATAAAGAAATTCAGATTATAAGCCAATCAGATTGTTTGTTGGGGAATTTTCGGAAACAAAAACTTTCATTGTTTTTAATGATTTATGGATGTATTAATAAGCACAGTTCTTTCATTAACAAATAATAGTTTTACTGTAAACTTGGAAATTTTCACGTATTTCGCGTTTGGGAATTTTATGCGAATATAACCCCCACGCGATACCGTTTAATAACAAACATTTTACTATCAAATTTTGATGATCTGCGCATATTATAACCAGGCGAAAGCTTGGGGTGCGACACTGCGCGAAATTAACCCCTGCAAAAATAACCATGTTTACAGTATATGTTGTGGGATACATGGTTTTCATACTTTACTTTTACTAACTAGACTTCAGGCCCATGAGACAGTGAGAAACAATAGTCTTAACTATGATATGACAATGTTTTTAGGGGGAGGGGGAGGGGGGGTAAATGAAATACAATGTGAATTATAACTTCAGTTATTGTTGTATTAGTATTTACTGTTAAATGTTTATTCTGTTAATTGGAAAATAAATTTCTTAAAGACATGAAATTCCATTTTATTATGCCACCAAGTGGGCAAAAAAAGTTATCACATTCTTCTATTTGTTTTACCTGTCTGTAATTTGCATTACAAATTTATGAATACAGCCCACAATATAAACAGTATAACTTGGACAGCATAAACAATTGTTGACATAATATGTGTGTGTAGTAATGCTGATTTTACCCATCTTTAGCTCACCTGGCCCAAAGGACCATGTGAGCTATTGTCATTACTGGGCATCGGCGTTGTTGTCTTTCGGCGTCATTAACATTTTTCAAAGATCTTCGCCTCTGCAACTGCTGGGCCAATACTTATCAAACATGGCCTGAATCATCTCCAGGGTATCTACTTTCAAGCTTGTGATTTTTAAGTCAGTAAACCAAACAACATGGCTGCTGTTACTTAAAATAGAACATAGGGGGAAATTGCTTTTTTTGCAAATAACTCGGAAACCGTTAGAAATGTCATGGATTAAAATGATCAGCAAAATGAGATCTACCCTCCCTGCAATTTAAGAGAATATCTGATAACAGGTCTTTGGGGTATTTCCCCTTTTCCATAAAATGATCATTATACCCCCCTGCCCAATAGTCCTTAGGTGGTCCCCTTCAAAGTTTGTGATTTTTATGTTCCTACCTCATCCAAGATGGTTGCCAGCGGGAAAAATAGTTTTGAATTGGGATGCTATGGGAAATGCATCTAAAGATCTTCTCCTCTGAAACTAGCAAACCAATTTGAAGCAAACTTGATCACAATAGTCCTTTTGATGTCCCCTTTACAGTTTGTAATTTTTATGTTTGTACCTCATTCAAGATTTCTGCCAGCATGGAACATAAACATAGGGACCATATGGGAAATGCATCTTCTTCTCTGAAGATACTGAGCCAATTGGAACCAAACTTAGTTACAATTGTCCTTGGATCGTCTCCTTGATTTTTTATGTTTGTACCTTGTCCTAGATTGAAACTGTAACATTTGGTGAAGTGGTGTATAGTATGAATAATAATGGTTGGTCTTTAGTGACCATGAACAAAACCAGTCACCAGGTGAGCGATACAGGCTCATTTGAGCCTCTAGTTTAGCAGTGCATATAATAAGATCCACCAGTCACTTCCAGAAGTTACAGAAGATGTGACTACAATTCCACCATGTAATGCATTAGAAAAAATACTGAGTATATATTAACAGAAATTATTTTTCTGTTTTATATGCAAATATTGCTTCATATCTTTTTCCATTGTCCTCCATTTTTTTAATATTCACATCCCGAAAGCCAACCTCTTCTAAAGTTTTCATGTATGGCATATGATCTGGATTTCCATATTTTAAGTAACCTGCATCAGCTGCAAGTGTGATAGCATCAATATCGATGGTTGTCACCATGTAAGATTGAGGTTTCATCACTCTATATAGTTGTTCACATCCAACTTTTAAATCTGGCCAAAAATAGTAACAGTTACAATGGAACACACGGTCAAATGTGTCATTTTCAAAATGAAGATCCAACACATTTTCATTTTGTATGCAAACATTTCCTGCTTTAATTTCATTTGCAAGTTTTTTATTTGCTACATCTACCATTTTTTCTGAAAAGTCCACTCCATGAATTTGTCCAGGACCATCTAAAAAGGAATGATAAATCTTGGTCAGAAGAATTGCAATATAAAAGATATAGTAAAAAAATGCTGTAAATTTTTATGGCAATGGCAAAAAAAAAGCAAAAAATCAGAATAAAATTTTTTGTTGCCTTAAAAATTTTAGGTGGATGGGGATGAGAATCTAGGTTTTTTTGTCTCGCTTGCATCAAAAGTCATGGAAATTGAGACATAGGCATGCAAAGTATGACCTTTTATGTAGGAACTTTATATTTGATCCATAGGTAGCTTACAGCTAACCCTATCTGTCAGGCACAAAATCATGTGACCTTGACCTATATTTCACGGTCCAATGCCCCAGGTTAAGTTTTTATACCCCCTGCAAACAAAGTTTGTGAGTATATAGGAATCACCCTTTCTGTCTATCTGTCTGTCTGTCCACACTTCTTGTAAGTGCAACTCCTCTTTAACCAGCTGAAGGATTTTAATGAACCTTTACACAAAGAAAGGACACTATATGGAGATGTGCATGAAGGAATATAAATATTGTCCAAGCCCAGAAATTGGAGATAATTCGACATTGAGTTTTCATCGATACCATCTGCATAGATTACCTCGTAAGCGCAAATCCTCTTAAACCACTTGAAGGATTTTAATGAAACTTTACACAAAGGAAGGACACTATACAGAGATGTGCATGAAGGAATGTAATTATTCACCGAAACCAGGAAGGGGAGATAATTCGACTTTGAGTTTGCAATGATTCCATCTGCACAGATTACCTCGTAAGCGCAAGTCCTCTTAAACCACTTGACTGATTTTGATGAAACTTTACACAAAGGAAGGACCCTATGTGGAGATGTGCCATATAATTATTGTCTGATAATCATAGAGGGGAGATAATTCAACATTGAGTTTTCATTGAATCCATCTGAACAAATTACCCTGTAAACACAACTCCTCTTTAACCACTGGAAGGATTTTGATGAAACTTTACACAAAGGAAGGACACTATGCGGAGACATTGGCGGATCCAGAGGGTGATTCCGGGGGTTGGAACCCCCCTTTTTTCTGGACGATCATGTATTTTTTAATTAATATCCTGATGTTTTATCAAGAAATATCCCAAAAAATTTCGTGCCTCACTCCGCTCTGCGAAATCTCATTTCGTTTCCAACTGGAAATCCTCTTTTCTAATGCCTGGATCCACGCCTTGGAGATATGCATGAAAGAATATAATTGTTGTCTGAAACCAGGAAGGGGAGATTATTCGACTTAGACTTTTCATTGATTCCATCTGCAATGATCTTTTGGACAATTTTTCAAAGAAATAATTCAAAGGGTAGATACTGTGGCAGATAAACACTTTTTTTCATTGTAATCTTCTTAAGATGTTTTCAAAACATTACGAAATTTCTCTAACGCTTATGATTTTGTGTAAAATGTGAAAGAGGCTTTTATTTTTGTCTTATTTGGACAGAATATTTTCATGGGAACCCATGTGAAAAGTCATTTTTAAATTTTATATCATAGTGTCCATACTTGTACTGTGTCCTCTCCTGTATTGTGTCCACACCCACATTAATTTGCACTTCCCATATTGATTCAGGGTTCAATGAGTGGGGGTATATCTGCCTGCCATTCTGCGGCTCTTGTTTTGCTCAAGTCAATAACTACAAGCTATAGGTCAATGATATTTGGTATATAGCTTGATCTTGGTTAGTATATGTCAGTCTGCCATATGGCTTTCAACCTTGACCTCAATTTCACGGTCAAGTGCCCAGGCTTAAGTTTTTTTGCTCAAGTCTGTTTCTCAATAACAACAAGTTATAGGTCAATGATATTTGGCATATAGTTTGAGATTGGTTAGTTCATGTCAGTCTGTTATATGGCTTTTGACCTTGACCTCCACTTCACGGTCAAGTGGCCATGTTAAGTTTTGTTGCTTAAATTTCTCAGTAACTACAAGCTATAGGTCAATGACATATGGCATATAGCTTGGTCTTGGTAAGTACATGTCAGTCTGCCATATGGTTTTTAACCTTGACCTTAATTTCACTATCCAGTACCCAGGTAAAGTTTTTTTTTTTTTTGCTCAGGTCTGTTTCTCAAGAACTACAAGCTATAGGTCAATGATATTTGGTATATATCTTGGTCTTGGTTAGTACATGTCAGTTTGCTATATGGCTTTTGACCTTGACCTCAATTTCACGGTCCAGTGCCCAGGTAAAAGGTTAAGTTTTTTTTTTGCCAAGTCTGTTTCCCAATTACAACAGGTGATATGTCAATGATATAGCTAGTTCTTGGTAACATGTCAGTTTGGAATATGGCTTTTGAACTTGACTTCAATTTCACGGCCTAGTGGACATGGCTAAACAGTTTCTCAATTATTGTAAGTGGTAGGGCAATGATATTTAGCTTGTAAATTGCTCTTCAGTAGTACATTGCTGTCTGTCGTATGGATTTTGATCTTGACCTCAATTTTATGTTCTAGTAAACATGGTAAAGTAATTCATATTAGATCTGATTCTGAATAACTAGATGACATGGCAATAAATGTGTTACATAGGTTGCTCTTAAGTAATACTATATGTTTTTTTTTTCTTTCATGGCATGTTAGTTGTAGGTTGATGATATTTGGTATGTCGATTGGTCTTTGATAGTACATGACAGTTTACCATATAACTCATGCCTGTGACTTCACTTTCATGGTCTGCAGTGAGCATGTTTTATATTTCTGATTAGACCAGTTTGATTTTTTTCATCAGTTTTAGCGACAAAGCAGGAAGGCGAGACATCTATTGGGGTCCACTCTTGTTTTTTTACTTTAGCCTAATGTGAAGTACGTTAAGATTTTTTTTATATTCATAAAAGCAATAATGACTGTTTTATTATATCAAGTAAACAGTTGATGTTTTATTTCAAACTTTAGATTATAGAAAAAAAAGTCAGGGCTCTATTTTGGAATCTTTTGCCCATTCATCCTACAATTTTGCTTCTAATTGCACGGAGATAAGAACAAGAAGGCAAAAAGATTAATACAATCAAACACCATTGAAAGTGCAAGTTCGAGAAATCTCAGACACCCAAGGGTAAGATTTCAATATTTGAAATCTTACCTGAGTGTGTCTGGGATTTCTTAATCTTGCATTTTCAACGGTGTTTGATTGTTTTTCTCACAAAATACAAGTTTCTGTATAACCATACTCTAGTTGGCGGCCGCCATGTCTAAGCAACTTACTATGACGTCGATAAAGTCATAATGTTTTTCCGTACGTGAAATTCATATCTCACCTGTGGGTTGAGACAAGGATTTCTCGCCTAGGGGATTGAGATATCTCGTGATTTTGGGGGTGTGAGATATTTCTATCTTACCCCTTTGCGGGGGGCTATCTCACTTCAATTGTAAGCATGTGCGAAAAATTTCAAGATGTCTGCCATTGCTTCGAATTTTCTAAAGAATGAAAATGTACCTTTGAACAAACAATTAATTATGAACTACAAGATATGCGATTAATTATATAAACAGAGATTTAAAATTGCGCGCCAATTGTTGAAAACGAATCCTATCCAGCTTCAGTGAACGTATACCAACTGTGACATCATATTTTTTGCGGGAACGTTATTGATGTTTCTTTTTGAAAGTCAACGCTGATCATGGTTTTGCGAGTAATTTTGGAGTGTTAAGGCGAGAAAAAGTATCAAACCCTCTTGAAAAGGCAAGATAGGCTGATCTCAAACCCTCAGGCTAAGATATCTTTTGTCCATCCCTTGACAAGCCTCGGGATGGACATGATATCTGAGCCTTCGGGTTTGAGATCAGCCTATCTCGCCTTTTCCCTTGGGATAGATACTATATATCTCAAACGGCTAAAAATAGGTACAGGCTTGTCTCAAATGTGAGAAACAAAAATGTCACATGGCCCAAAAATTCATCATGATGAGATCTATTCCTATATCCCATATCACATTGATACAAATCATGCAAAATGGAAATAAACTAACAGAGTAAAATATAAAGAAAGAAACAGGGCTCTACATTCAGGCTTGTCCGATTTGCCCCTACCAGTCCAAACTGCAGTCGGACAAGTAAAATTTGGAGCTACTTGGTCACAGGACAATTGAAAAACTTAAATAAAATGAAATTCTGCACTGCTTGGACAAGTTACATTCATGTCCAACAAATAAATCCTATGACAAATCCAAATAAAGGTTAATGTACAGGCATGAGAAAGGATAAGAGATAGATAATGGATAAGAGAATTGCAGCAATTTCCCTTGAGGTCCAAACTTAAACTAAGTGTCCTCTAAAAGCTTGTGGCTATCTTGGATGTGATGTAAATCTACTGGACACAACTTTTTAAGAAGACCACCCAGACTATTGTGATTAATTGGCCCACTGGTCTTAAGGAGATCTTTAAAGGCTTTCCAATTATTAAAACTATGTCTTCAGTGGCCGCCTCTTGAATATGATGCAAACCTCTTGATGTGATTTTCATAGGAGGAACACCCAAGGAATTGTGGTTGTGTTTAGAGCCTATTGGCCTCGTAGTTTCAGAGAAGATCTATAAGGTATTCTGTTAATTGTGTTCACGAGAATCTTGGACTATTTTAACAAATTTCGGTTCCAAATGGCTCCATGATTTCTGAGAAGATGGCAATAAAAACTGACACTGGCTATGTCAGGTGAGCTTAAAAAAAATACAAATTTTCTAATGAAGAAAATGAAATGATCGGGAACAAGTTGGTCTTGTTAATATGGTGTAATGTACAATTTCTTGTTTACTACATGTTCAAATACTGGAGATAGGGGTATTGAGATTTATATTTATTCAAGGACGTATAAGTCCTTGATTAGTTGAATTACTGATTACATAAGCAAATTCAGGCAATTTCAGTATATAATTCAAAGTTTTATTTAGGGTCGATATATTACAAACATATAACACAAACGTATTGACTATACATTCATAACCATACATTACAAACATGTACAGCACATGCATTACAGACATCACAAATACATAACACATACATTACAAATACATAACAAATACATTACAAACACAAAGCATATACATTACAAACACACAAAACAAACATTACAAAAGCATAGCACATATTACCAACACATAGCACATACATTACAAACACATAACACAAACATTACAAACACATAGCACATACATTACAAACACATAGCACATACATTACAAACACATAGCACATACATTACAAACACATAACACAAACATTACAAACACATTGCAGATACATTACAAACACATAGCACATACATTACAAACACATAGCACATACATTACAAACACATAGCATATATATTACAAACATATAGCACATACATTACAAACACAAAGCACATACATTACAAATACTTACCACATACATTACAAACATAAAGCACATACATTACAAACACATAGCACATACATTACAAATACATAACACATACATTACAAATACATAACACATACAAACATATACCACATACGTTACAAACACATAGCACATACATTACAAACACATAGCACTGTGTATGACACATTGCAAACACATAACACATTCATTACAAACATATAACACATACATTACAAACACATAGCACATACATTACAAATACAAAACACATACATTACATACCCATAGCACATACATTACAAACACAAAGCACATACATTACAAAAACACAGCACATGCATTACAAATACATAATATACATAGCAAGCACATAGCACCGTGTATGATACATTACAAACACATAAAACATACATTACAAACACATAGCACATACATTACAAACACATAGCACATACATTACAAACACATAGCACATACATTACAAACACATAACACTTACATTACAAACACAAAGCACATGCATTACAAACACATAGCACATACATTACAATTACATTGCACATACATTACAAACACATAACATACATTACAAACACATAGCACAGACATTACAAACATAGCAAAGACATTACAAACAAATAGCACATACATTGCTAACATATAGCACCTACATTACAAACACAAAGCACATACAATACAAACACAAAGCACATACATTACAAACACATGCAACTTACATTACAAACACAAAGCACATGCATTACAAACACAAAGCACATGCATTACAAACACATACCACATACATTACAATTACATTGCACATACATTACAAACACATAACATACATTACAAACACATAGCACAGACATTACAAACACATAGCACATACATTACAAACATATAGCACCTACATTTCAAACAAATAGCACCTACATTACAAACACAAAGCACATACATTACACGCACAAAGCACATACATTACAAAAACATAACACTTACATTACAAACACATAGCATATTCATTACAAACACATAGCACATACATGGCAAACACATAGCACATACATTACAAACACATAGCACATACATTACAAACACATAGCACATACATTATAAACATATATCACCTATATTACAAACACAAAGCACATACATTACAAGCACAAAGCACATACATTACAAACACATAACACATACATTACAAACACAGAACACATAGCACATACATTACAAATACATAAAGCACCTACATTACAAACACAAAGCACATACATTACAAGCACATAGCACATACATTACAAACACAAAGCACCGTGTATGATACATTACAAACACATAACACATTCATTACAAACATATAACACATACATTACAAACACATAGCACATACATTACAAATACAAAACACATACATTACATACACATAGCACATACATTACAAACACATAGCACATACATTACAAAAACAACACATGCATTACAAATACATAATATACATTACAAACACATAGCACCGTGTATGATACATTACAAACACATAACACATACATTACAAACACATAGCACATATATTACAAACACATAGCACATACATTACAAACACATAGCACATACATAACAAACATATAGCACTAACATTGCAAACATATAGCACCTACATTACAAACACAAAGTACATACATTACAAACACATAACACTTATATTACAAACACAAAGCACATGCATTACAAACACAAAGCACATGCATTACAAACCCATAGCACATACATTACAATTACATTGCACATACATTACAAACACATAACATACATTACGAACACATAGCACAGACATTTCAAATACATAGCACATACATTACAAACATATAGCACCTACATTACAATCATATACCACATACATTACAAACACAAAGAACATACATTACAAGCACAAAGCACATACATTACAAACACATAACATTTACATTACAAACACAAAGCACACACATTACAAACACATAACATACATTACAAACACATAGCACATACATTGCAAACACATAACATACATTACAAACACATAGCATATTCATTACAAACACATAGCACATACATTGCAAACACATAGCACATACATTACAAACACATATGACATACATCACAAACACATAGCACATACATTACAAACATATATAACCTATATTACAAACACAAAGCACATACATTACAAGCACAAAGCACATACATTACAAACACATAACACATACATTACAAATATAAATCACATAGCATATACATTACAAACATATAGCACCTACATATCAAACATTTAGCACTTTCATTACAAACACATAGTACATACATTACAAACACATAACACATACATTACAAACACATAACACATACATTACAAACACATAGCACATACATTACAAACAAATAACATACATTACAAACACATAGCACATTCATTACAAACACATAGCACATACATTGCAAACACATAGCACATACATTACAAACAATGAAAACATACATCACAAAGACATAGCACATACATTACAAACATATAGCACCTATATTACAAACACAAAGCACATGCATTACAAATACATAACACATACATTACCAACACATAGCACATACATTTCAAACACATAACACAAACATTACAAACACATAGCACATACATTACAAACACATAGCACATACATTGCAAACACATAACACAAACATTACAAACACATAGCAGATACATTACAAACACATAGCACATACATTACAAACACATAGCACATACATTACAAACACATAGCATATATATTACAAACATATAGCACATACATTACAAACATGTAGCACATACATTACAAACACATAGCACATACATTAAAAACACATAGCACATACATTACAAACACATAGCACATACATTACAAACACAGAGCACATACATTACAAACACATAGCACATACATTACAAACACATAGCACATACATTACAAACATTTAGCACTTTCATTACAAACACATAGCACATACATCACAAACATATAGCACATACATTACAAATACATAGCACTTATATTACAAACACATAGCCAGACATTACAAACACATAACACATACATTACAAACACTACAATAATGATAACGAGTCCTGCTGTAAAGATGAAGTAATCAAAAAATGACAATGGAATGTTGTGATACAGACAATGACAGCAATACTTTTGGCATTTTACTGTTGTCAGGACTCACTGTCATGATATGATGATCTATAATACTTCATTCTTTTGTAATTTTTGTCAACTTTTGGCACAAAATTTCAATATTTTTCTAGAGTAGCGAAACTCCAACCCCTTGAACTTGCCCTTTTGCTCCACCAATGATTACAAGCTTGTTTTTTAAATTGTTTAACCCACTATTTCTTTTGAAATGCCTGTACCAAGTCAGGACCATTGCGGTGGACAATTTTTCCGATGGTTTCCACCTGATTTATCTTTTTTTCTCATGAATAGACTTCGGCTCTTGACCACTCTGTTAGGTAATTTTGTTATTACCCCCATTCATAGCTACCAGTTTATTAAATCATAACTGCATTATGTTAATTCAAAACGAACCAATTTTGAAAAGGCCATTCAAAAACTACTGTGATTTATCTAAAGTTGCTTGCAATATCCAATGATTTCAGACAAGGAGATCTTTAGAAAATTTTGCTGTACGGTTCATTAAAGAAACTATAAATCTAGCGTGTGGCTAGGTTCATTTTATGTAAACTTACTGGACTCGGTTATGAAAGGAGACCCAAGGACTATTGTGATCAAGTTTGCCTCCAACTGACAAAGTAGATTCAGAGAAGATCTTTCCACGAGTGTACTATGTTTCCTACCGGTGGCTATCCTTGACATGCAGACACGCTGGATATTATTTTAACGGTACTTTCCAAGGACTATTGTGACCAATCTTAGTTCAAATTTCAAGTAAAGTAGTTTCGGAGAATATCTTCGAAAGGGTTCCCTTGAGGTCCAAACTTAATTAGTCCTGCTTGCAACCATCTTGGGTATGCCAGAAAATTTTTCAACCCAAGGATTTATATTGTGACCAAGCTAAGTCCCAACTGATCAAGTTTTCCAATACTGCAATGTAAACTATGTTCCCGATGTCAACAATCTTGAATACGATGCGGACACGGAAGACAATGATGAACCATCCAAGGACACGGGCATCATTCCGTTTATCGAGAAAAATGCACGTGAAGGATTAGGTAATGCATGGGATGTGTGAAGGATCAGGCAACGGTTCGTGGAGGACTTTCTATCGAGGGAAACATTGAAGGTCAATGATCATTTTATTATATTCTATTTATAAGGCTAAATTTCTAAAATTTAAATATATCTGTCATAATGGTTCAACAATACCTATCAATCTATGCTAAATTCCTGGTTGGAAAATGAAGTTTTCTCAAAAAAGTCAAAGGCAGACTCCCCACCCACATTTTCTACGTGAAGATAAAGTCACAAAAGGTGTCATTTCGTTTATTTTATCTACAAAATAGACTTAATTTTGCAAGATGATATTACAATAACCAATGAACTTATTTATGCAAAAAAATAATTCTATACACAATACAAATGTATATTAACATCTGATGTTTTCTGCCCGTGAAGGATCAGGCAACGAACAATTGAGCTAGCTCGTGAAGGATGTTCGTAAAGGACTAATTCTTTAAAGAGACTTGATTGTAAATTGATTGATTTATTAGTTAAGAGTTTAACTCCAGTGAGCAATATTTCAGTTATATCAAACTTCATCTTTGAACTAGTTTAAGGATTTTATGAGTTAAAGCTACTGTATAAATTTTATCAAAATCCGATAAGAAATAAAACTGCTAGAGTACTTATAAGGATATTTAGTCAATTTTCTAAGTTATTAAGGGGTATAACTCCCGTAAAAATATTCGACCAGAACTCATATTGTAACTCGCTCCAGATTTCACTGATCTAAAGCTACTGTATAAATTTTATCCTAATCCATTGAGAAAAAAATTGAGTTGCATGCGTTGTCGTGCTAGGTACACCCCCACTTAAACCATTTTACTCAAGAAGTTTACATTGTAGAGTAACAAAAATTGTGTATGACATAATATATAGGACGAAAATTTTCACTATTTTTCAAATATAGGGAAAAATGGCAAAGTCCCGCAAAACAGGAAGTTAATATCGTAGAGCAACAAAAATTGCTTACGACTTATACCCAATATATATAAAGTCAGATACTAAATTTGAAATAAATCTGTCAAGCAGGAGCCAAGAAAATTGTGACAGAAATTTTCAATATTGTTCAATATAGGGAAAATGGCAAAGTCCCGTCAAACAGGTAGTTAATACTGTGCAGTGACAAAAATAGCTTAGGACGTATGGTCCATAAATATAAAGTCTGATACCAAATTTGAAATAAATCTGTGAAGCAGGAGCCAAGAAAACTGTGACCAAAATTTTCACTATTGTCTAATATTGGGAAAATGGCAAAGTTCCGTAAAACAGGAAGTTAATACCGTAGAGTGACAAAAATAGCTTAGGACGTATGGTCCATAAATGTAAAGTCAGATACAAAGAAACAAGCCCCATTATAATCCGATGAAAAGAGGTACTTATAGCTTAAAAACAGTAAGAGCTGCGCAAAATCCGACGCCACATACCACAATAAAAAGAGCAATTTTGGCTCCTTTGACCCCTAATATCTCAGAAACAGTAAGAGCTACGTCAAATCTGACAAAACACTACTGAAAGCTTTGGCAAGAGGAATCTAAGGAAAAAAATCCCATCGAAATCAAATGAAAAATGAAAATTTTAGGTAATTTGCAAATTTGCAATTTTGGTCCTATTTGGCCCCTTATAGCTCGGAAACAGGAAGAGTTATCCAAAATCTGATAGTTGTGCACTATATTTATTTTTCATAAGGAATCAAATGAAAAAACTGCATCAAAATACAACTAGAAATAAAAACATAGGTAATCAACGATTACAGAGTTCGCCTCGTTATGGCACTTTGTCACAGTAACAAAATCTTGACTGGATGTTGACATCACATTTGCATGCCTAAGCAAGGTTACATGATCCTACCATGTATAGTGACTGAGATCTGAACTTGCCTGAAAACTTGGACATAAATCACTCATGCGTAAAACGTAAGTCAAAATGACCTACTTTTGCCCGGATGCTGATGTACCATCAGGGATGCATGCCTATGCAAGGTTACATGATCCTACCATGTAAAGTGACTGAGATATGAACTTGTCCAAAAACTTGGATGTAAATCAATCAAGTGGAAAATATAGGTCAAAGTGACCTAATTTTGTCTAGATGCTGATCTACCATCAGAGTTATATGCATATGCCAGGTTACATGATTGTAACATGTATAGTGACTAAGATCTGAACTCGTCCTAAAACTTGAATGTAAATCATTCAAGCATAAAATATAGGTCAATCGATGTCCTAATTTTACCTGGATGCTGACCAACCATCAGATATGTATGCATATGCAAGGTTACATGATCCTACCATGTGTAGTGACTGAGATCTGAACTAGTCAGAAAACTTGAATGTAAATCAATCAAGTGTAAAATATAGGTCAAATTGTCCTAATTTTGCCTGGATGCTGATTCACTATCAGAGTTGCATGCATATGCAAGGTTGCATGATCCTACCATGTATAGTGACTAAGATCTGAACTCGGACGTAAACTTGAATGAGTAGTACCAAAAGGGGGATTCTGCCGCACTCATGCAAAATCCTGCATAAAAATCCCTACCTCGAGGGCAAAATGCAAACGGACGGCATCCCTATTGATCATAGGGTAAATACAAGAATTATGTCTTTCGTACACAATGGATTCGTCGAAGATGATTTTATCAGCGAAGATGCCTTCCAGGAAGGGATGAAAGATCAGAATCAGGAATCCACCACATGGAAGGATTTGCCTACTGGAGTGATCTATAAGATCTTGGAGGTGGTAGAAGTGGATGGAAAATTCGGCAAAAGCAGGATTCTCACTCTGAAAAATCGAGAAGGAGAAATCACCAGAGTATTGGCCTGCCCCACGCTTAACAAAGAAAAGGGTCCCTTGCAAGGAGCTTACGTTCGGAGCACCGGATACAAGCTGAGCAAGAAATGAAATCGACAATACCTCTCCTACGATCTGGTGAGAAAGTAAAAAAAAAAATACCAGAGGGTTAGGGGTAAGAACGCAAAATTTCCCAATCCAAAACGGATTGGGAAATTTTTTTTTTGGTCACTTAGCACTTTGATCTGGAAGGTTCGGGAATGAGCGGGGAGCGAGGCGTAGCCGAGCGAGGCGCGAATGGAAGAACTCTCCCTACGGCGCATGCGCATTCAATTCTTCACTAATAGGGACAGAAGGTTGACGCAACTGATCCTTCTCATTGTAATAATTTTTCAGGCAGACGACATCGCACCATCTTCACCCGGGAGCTGAGACTGATAAAATCTAGCCAAGCGGAGAGTATTACGATGCTTCTTCTTCTTCTTGACGATTCGCTTGGCGATCAGCGAGAGCACTAAGGTGGTTGTCGCACTCGGGCAAGCGAGGGATCCAAGGGGGAGGGAGGCCACAGCACCGATCCCAGTCAAAGCCGACCCCATGGTGCCACTGGTAAGCAATAGACTGCTGATGGAGGCTGCAGCTTGGACAGTGGAGACCACCTTATCCAGTCGCTTATAGTTGCGAAGCATGCGGGCATATTTCTGAACCTCAGAATCTAGGAAATCCTCAAGTCTACCATCTACTTCATCAACCATTTATCTACGGGCCCTAGAGAAGCATACCTAGCAGGGGGATACTCTTGAAGGGGCTATTAGGGCCAAGGATCAATCCACTACCATCGTAGAGCCGACTTCCACTTTTCAAGTACAATCCATCACCATAAGTATTGGGCAAAGTACTTGGGCTGAGATGCAGACCACGACCCTGAGGTTTCACGCAGCATACTGTCCCACCCTTCTTGAGATATAATCCAGATCCCACGACTTTTTGGATGGCTGCACTACCCAAGCCGCTCAAGGCACCCACACCCAAAGCAGGCAGCACGGTTTTGGCTAGCATAGGTAGCGCAGCAGAGGCGAGACCTGCAAGCATGGGGAGAAATCCACCATCTTTTACGTTATACATCACCTGCTTCGGGCTCATCTCCAAGACCATACCACCCTTACCACTCTGCAAGAGCTTGGTGATGCGCTGGATCTGTCGTTGAGTGAGGGACATCTTTTGCCCTCCAGATAGGTTGGCATGCTGCAATCGGACGCTCACGGGGCAACC
>MJUU01059085.1:122709-146056 GCA_002080025.1 Modiolus philippinarum | reverse complement strand
CCCACAATTTTGACACTGCTGGGTGTGCTCATCCATCTGCACCAGGTTGGGGGCATTGCAGCACTGATGCTGCTTTTGGGGGGTGGGGGTGCTATCTTCCAAATCTTCTTCGTTCTCTAGAAAGAAATCCTGGAACTGATCCATCTTATTTCTTCCGGATGCCATATCTTTATTCATTTCAATCTCGGACGTAGGCACACCTTTCTTTAAGGTGTCCTGTAGAGATTGACTTCTGCTCCATGCGAAAGACATAATACTTGTATTTACCCTATAATCAATAGGAATGCCGTCCGTTTGCATTTTGCCCTCGAGGTAGGGATTTTTATGCAGGATTTTGCATGAGTGCGGCAGAATCCCCCTTTTGGTACTACTTGAATGTAAATCATTCAGGCGTAAAATATAGGTCAAAGTGACCTAATTTTGCTCGGATGCTGATACACCATCAGAGTTGCATGCATATGGAAGATTACATGATCCTACCATGTATAGTGACTGAGATCTGAACTCGGACGTAAACTTGAATGTTAGTCGTTCAAGCGGAAAATATAGGTCAAAGTGACCTAATTTTGCCTAGATGCTGACCTACCATCAGAGATGCATGCATATGCAAGGTTACATGATCCTACCATGTATAGTGACTGAGATCTGCACTCGGACGTAAACTTGTATGTAAGTCATTCAAGCGGAAAATATAGGTCAAAGTGACCTAATTTTGCCTGGATGCTGACCCATGCATATGCAAGGTTACATGATCCTACCATGTATAGTGACTGAGATCTGAACTCGGACGTAAACTTGAATGTAAGTCATTCAAGCGGAAAATATAGGTCAAAGTGACCTAATTTTGCTGGATGCTGACCTACCATCAGAGATGCATGCATATGCAAGGTTACATGATCCTACCATGTATAGTGACTGAGATCTGAACTAGGACGTAAACTTGAATGAAAGTCGTTCAAGCGGAAAATATAGGTCAGAGAGACCCATTTTTCTTGGAGGCTGTGAGATAGCCCAAGATGCACCTGCATACAAAGTTTGATGATCCTACCATGCATAGTTGCAGAGATATATGCCCAAATGCGGACGCGGACGTAGACGTAGACGTAGACGTAGACGCTGACGCCGGGGGTACTCCAATAGTCCCCCTCAACTTCGTTGAGGCGAACTAAAAGCTTAAAATTTTTGAGATTTTCCCCTTTTGGGCCCCTTATATCTCGTAAACGGTTGATGTGACATGAAATCCGTTGCAACAACAGCTGTGTAATTTTATTAGGAATAAAATGAAACAAACCCCATCAAAATATGATAAAAAATAACCGAAATGCATACAAATATGTAAAAACATGGAATTAGGACCCTTATTCTGAAACGGGTGAGGCCAGGGACCCTTTTTTGAATGGCAGCTGCTTATATTGTGCCAGGGAACATTGTCCTAAAATTGCGTATTGATCCGACAATAGAACTACTAGTTATGCTGTCCACAGACGACGACGCCGTGCATCATACCATTCTGTTACACAGATGTTTATGACAACCCATAAAATGAGTTGCTAAATGCATAATCAAATAGATTAAACAAAACTTTTTCATCTGGGATTTCTGTTTGACATGTTGGTTCTGTCAAGAATAATCTATTTACGCAAGTATTTGAAGTAGGGAGAAAAGATTCTTGTAAAACAAAATGAACAGTAGGCTGTATGGAAAATCCCAAGACTGGCTCTTCTTCTGTGCTTGTAATAAATGAAAATACTTTATGCAGGGTAATCTCTCCTCTTCTTCCTGCTAAATATACAAGAAGAAAACATTATATTCATGCTTAAAAGGACAAGGGCCTATTTGGACATTTAATGGCCAAAACCAACATTTGTTGCTTGGTTATGTAACTAGAGGCTCCCAGGAGCCTGCATCACTCACCTGGACACCATCAGCCTGTTTGGCAAAATTTTAAAAGGTAGGCACCAAGGGCTATTGTGGTCAAATTTTGTATTATTTGGCCTAGCAGTTTCAGAGGAGTTGATTTTTGAATGCATTTCCCGTAGGCTCCAATGTTAATCTATGGTTCCAGCTGGCAGCCATCTTGGATTAGGTACGGACATGTCTTACACCATTTTTAAAGTAGACCACCTAAAGACTTTTGTGGCAAAGTTTGGTACAAATTGGCTTAGCGCTTCAGAAGAGTCGATACGCCAACTTTAGCAATATTTCAGCTACTAGTATATCGCATTTCCCATAGGGTCCAATGTTAATCTATAGTCCCCGCTGTCGGCCATCTTGGATAAGTTGCGGACATGTCGGGCATAATTTTTTAAGTAGACCATCAAAAGACTTTTGTGAACAAATTCGGTTGTAATTGGCCCAGCGGTTTCAGGTGAGTTCATTTTTTAATGCATTTCCCATAGGGTCCAATGTTAATCTATGGACCTGGCTGGCGGCCATCTTTGATTAGGTGTGGACATGTCAGACATAATTTTTAAAGTAGACCAGCCAAGGACTACTGTGACCAAGTGTCGTTTCAATTGGCCCAGCGGTTTCAGACGAGTTGATCTTTATCTACTGAACACAATGAAATATCTACTGAACATAATGATATATCTACTGAACATAATGAAATATCTACTGAACATAATGAATGATATATATCTATTGAATATAATGAAATATCTACTGAACATAATGATATATCTACTGAACATAATGATATATCTACTGAACATAATGATATATCTACTGAACATCTTGAAATATCTACTGAGCATAATGAATGGTATATCTACTGAATATAATGAAATATCTACTGAACATAATGAAATATCTACTGAACATAATGAAATATCTACAGAACATAATGAAATATCTACTGAACAAAATGAAATATCTACTGAACATAATGGTATATCTACTGAACATAATGATATTTCTACTGAACATAATGAAATATCTACTGAACATAATGAAATATCTACTGCACATAATGATATATCTACTAAATATATTGAAATATCTACTGAACATAATGGTGTCCCTACTGAACATAATGAAATATCTACTGAACATAATGAAATACCTTCTGCACATAATGATATATCTACTAAACATATTGAAATATCTACTGAACATAATGGTGTCCCTACTGAACATAATGTATAAAGAAAGAAGTACTGAACATAAAGTGTAGGCTACTGGATATATTAAATTTTCTACCACAGCAGACAGCTATGGCGTTCCATAAGTTGGCGTCAATTTTGAATTGGTGGTCAAAAATATCCGCTACGATTCGTCAGTAAATGCAGCATTTTTGATAATCAAATCTCATACTTGCCAACCTTAAATTCTGTTCATGACCCAACATTCAGGTATGTGGTGGCGGGTTCTGTACCATTTATTACCGTATATGAGGAGGGCAAGGCCTTTTCTGTCAATGCGTTTTGGACATTTTCTGCGGGGTGTTTAATGTTTTTGGTGAAATAGATCAGTTGGTAACTGTTTTTGGACCATTTGGTGTTTTCTGTTCAGTTAGATTTTTACTTTGTCTTAACTTTTAAAGGAAAATTAAAAGCGCTGTTTGCTGTTAATCTTAAAAATTGTGTTACTTGTGCTGTGGCGGGTCATTTGCAGGTGACGTTCTCATTGACGGGTGATAATAATGACCCGCAGCAGGTGATTATCCCTGGCGGGTCAGTTGGCAAATATGACGCCCTCGGGTATTCAAATAATGTACCGTTACTGATCGTTACTGCTTAATTGACGCCCTGGACATCCAAATAATGTTCTTCTATTGCGATTCTGATTCAATCAAAGAATTACATGGCTTTGCATTATTTGTATTTAAAGTACATGTGGTTGTTGTCAACGTTTATTTGTTCCGCCTTAGAACAAAAGTTTCTTTGGAAGAATTATTATAAACATTGATATCATATTTCTTCTTTTGTGAACACCTGTCATATAACTTTTATTCCGTTAGGAACAAATATTGTAACATTTTTTCCTTTGGAAAAGATATTCTATAATATTTCATCCCTTTTGAACAAATGTTATGACAGAACTTCTGTTCCGTGACATTGTATTAAAGTGGACAAGGAACCAACTACACACGCTGCAATTGACGGTCAGTTTAGACCAATCAAATGTCCTGTTACATAAATGGTATATAAGAACCAGATATCTATATTTGATATGTGTAAAACAGGATCACAACAATTAAATGTGTTAAAATTTGGTAAACGATCAAAGACGGTTGGGAAAAAAACATAAATTACTCGTTTATACTTGTAAATTTCAATTACTGATCATTACTGTCCGTAAGTTTAAGACCTTTATAGTAAATGCAAAGCAAGCAAACTTGAGAAAATCCAAAAGGTTAGTCGATAGCAATATTCATTTAAAGTACATACCTTGGCCAAACGTTGGAAAGTGCATACGTTTAAAAATCAAAATATTTGCAAAATATTCTGCTTGCACCTTTAACCGATCTATCAAAATTCCATCATTCCCCCAAAATGTTGAAAATATTGATTTAAATATCACAATGAAAATCAATGCCTATGTTGGGCCAATGTTGGCCCAATATTGTCTCGCCAACCCTAACGTATTGCCAACCTTACTACCAATTGCCAACGTAGGCCCAACGTATGCTTGCTGACTGGGATAGCCGATGTGACCTCAGACTCCCCATTCGATGATTCCATCTTATTTGCAGCTTCAAAATCTATCTACAAATGAATTTTCATTCAAATCGGACAAAGTCGAGCTTTTTACGTATTTAAGTCACCATCTTGGAAACGGCGGCCATTTTAAATAATTTTGTCGCATAGATTCCTTCCTCTGATCTTACCGAACATTTATGCAAAATATGATCTAATTCCTCTCAGCCAGTCCGAAAAGTCATTGTGTGAAATTATCTCCCTTCTAAACATGCTAATGAGGTGGGCGTCTTCTTCATCAGCCATCTTTTAGAAACACGCCGTCTGTTGATGGTGCATAGTAACGGCTGGATATTAAGCTTGTTCGGGTATATAAATCACAAAGGAACGATGCATTTAGTAAAACAAAAACATTACAAAGTAAAAGATATCAATTGGTCTGCTATTGCACGTTCAATTGTTTATATTTGATGTCAAATGTCTTCACTGACTTCACTGCGACCACACTAAAATGAACCTGGCGACAATAAAATATTTATTAAAAGGCAAAAAATTACCGGGGGCGGACACAATTTCTGTATTAAAAGATAGCCAAAGGATCAATCTTGAAAGGGAAATATGAAATAATTGATTTCAAAGATGTATATTTCAAAGATCCAAAATGACATCCCGTAACTAAGGTGAAATT
This sequence comes from Modiolus philippinarum, assembly GCA_002080025.1. Taxonomy (NCBI): domain Eukaryota; kingdom Metazoa; phylum Mollusca; class Bivalvia; order Mytilida; family Modiolidae; genus Modiolus; species Modiolus philippinarum. The sequence goes on along the minus strand of MJUU01059085.1, from coordinate 140,728 downwards.
GAGGGTGGTATCTTCCATTGTGTTCATTATTTGGCGGTAAATGTTATTTATAAACACTGCCGAGGTACTCACAGGGATCAATGTACCCCATGATAATAAAATTGTACGAAATTAATGGGACTGTTTCGAGATTTCTGAATCTAATTTTTATTTGGAACGATAGTCGAATGTTTACTGTTCCATTTAAACCAATAAAACAAACTATAGACAAAAAATCAAATTACGATTACCTGAATGGGCCTCTGACTCTAAGTTGTAATCATGACGTATATAGGTAAATTCGATTTCATTTCTAAAAATAGAGCCAGTATTGTAGCAGACTCCACGAACTTTGGGGTTTTATTCTGGGAATTTGCGTGGAAGGGCGGAAATGAAATTTTGCACACGTATTGATCAATTTTTTATGAATCAGTATGCCAATTTTGGAGAAAATCTGGAGATGTATATTTGTGTCATCCAGAATGATAGACACCAACTTCAGTCCACTTAAACCGCAATTTACGCACTAATTACAAACTTTACAACCCAACGGCAAACATTTACATTATTTATGCAGAATTTAAAATTCACAGTAATTTCGGTATTTAGTCATTTCTATACCTTAATGAAATACACGATTTAAAAAATCATTAAATTTTCTAAGTAGAAACAACTTTTTGGAATTTGTAACTACGGAAAACAAATCTAAGTAGACCTTTTTTGTTTCGTTTAATGAAGAGTTCCATTTCTTTTGTTTAAAACTAATCACTTATCGGCCTGCAGCAGTTCCTGGGATATAGAATCCCCCGTCTTACATTTTGAAAATTTTAAATGCACAACATATAATTTCAGATAGTTGTCCAACTTTGTGCCAAGTTTCAGATCATTTGATCGAGCCATTTCAAAAAAATCGCTCGAACAAAATTTTATTGGAAGAAGAAGACGAAAAAGAATCAGAAGAAACTAAAATAACAACATTTCACCCCGACTGCACGTGCAAGTACAATAGCATACAAATCAAATGCATAAGCAACATCACACATGCAAGCGCATGAAAATAAACATAGAAAGCAGTCACAGCCTGCTAAGATCTCCCCATTGTACAGCATTGTCAAATGTTAAACATGTCAGTAAACAATAATAGACTATAATCATTCTTTTTAACGGATTCGTTCATGTATAAAATGTAGGTCACAGACTGCACCCAAAGCATTCACTGCAGCTGAAACTCCAAAATTCATCATACATACAAATATGGTTGATGTTCGGGTCTTGTCAGTATGCAGAAATGGACATAAACAATTAGAACTGACAGTCACAGACGGCATCCGAAGCATGCATCTTCCCAAAATGCATCAAACATGTATATATAATCTAGTTATATCACCCCAGACTTTGTCGGGGTGACATGTTGTTATTCTACGCTTCTTCTGACTATTCCTTTTCTTCTTATTCTTCTTCCAATAATTTTTGTCCGAGCGATTATTTTGAAATGGTTGAACGAAATGATTTCAAACTTGGCACAAAGTTAGATCATCATCTGAAGTTATATGTTGTGCGTTTAAAATTTTCAAGATGGCCGCCAAAATACGTCAAAATTTCAACATTGTCGGAATTCAACTTGACAAAAATTGATTTCTATGTAGATTTTGAGGCTGCGAATGAGATGGAATCATCAAATTAGTTGTCGGGGATGACATCAGCTATTGCTTGCAATTGCAAATCTAGTTATGTCACCCCAGACTTCGTCGGGGTGACATGTTGTTATTCTACGTTTCTTCTGATTATTATTATGTCACCCCAGACTTTGTCGGGGTGACATGTTGTTATTCTACGTTTCTTTTGATTATTATTATGTCACCCCAGACTTTGTCGGGGTGACATGTTGTTACTCTACGTTTCTTCTGATTATTATTATGTCACCCCAGACTTTGTCGGGGTGACATGTTGTTATTCTACGTTTCTTTTGATTATTATTATGTCACCCCACACTTTGTCGGGGTGACATGTTGTTATTCTACGTTTCTTTTGATTATTATTATTATTCTTCTTCCGCCGCTTCTTCTTCTTCCAATAATTCTTGTCCGAGCGATAATTTTGTAATGGCTGGATGGAATGATTTCAAACTTTGCACAAAGCCGGACCACCATCTGAAGTTGTATGCTGTGTGTTTAAAATTTTCAAAATGGCAGCCAAAATACGTCAAAATTTCAACATTGTCGGATTTCAACGAAAATTGATTTCTAGGTAGATTTTGAGGCTGCGAACAAGATGCAATCATCGAATTAGTTGTCTGGGGTGACATCGGCTATTGCTTGCTATGCAAATCCAGCTATCTTTTTTTTTCTTCCAATAATTCTTGTCCGAGCGATTTTTTTGAAATGGCTGGACCAATTGATTTCAAACTTTGCATAAAGTTGGAGCACCATCTGAAGTTGTATGCTGTGTGTTTAAAATTTTCAAAATGGCCGCCAAAATGCGTCAAAATTTCAACATTGTCGGAATTCAACAAAAATTGATTTCTAGGTAGATTTTGAGGCTGCGAACAAGATGGGATCATCGAATCTGTTGTCTGGGGTGACATCGGCTATTGCTTGCAATTGCAAATCTAGTTATTATTCTTATTCTTCCAATAATTCTTGTCCGAGCAATTATTTTGAAATGACTGGACCAATTGATTTTAAACTTTGCACAAAGTTGGATCACCATTTGAAGTTGTATTCTGTGCGTTTAAAATTTTCAAAATGACCGCCATTTCCAAGATTGCCGCCAAAATACGTCAAAATTTAAACTTTGTCAGAATCAACGAAAATTGACTTTTCAGATAGATTTTCAAGATCTGACAGCCCCCGGCCCAACCGCCGTACATCAGCATTTCAATAACCGGATTTTCAAACGGAAAACCCGGCTAAAGATACTTATCAAATTATCATCTTCATATTGATTCTTATCTTCATAGTAAACATTACACATTAGCTCGCGAAATTCGATACGCAAAAGTGACTAATGGTCTCAAAATCCTAGCTAAAACCCTGCTAGTGCTTTTGCCGGGCAACGAATGACAGTGGTTGTCAGATCACCTGACCAGTTTAATTCATGTTTGTTGTCGATCCCGCATACATGTCAAGAATAGACATGGATGAAGCGTTGTTCGACATTGAGCAAAGAATTCCGTTCAGATTGGTGCTAGGGCCGTCTTGAACTTACTATGAGACATAAGCATAGCTCATTGTTCAAGGCATCATGGTGATTTCAAGATGAAGAACAACAATAAAAGTGTTGTTCCTTTGCTTGGTTCTACCATATATTTGTAGAGATGTTGTCTCGTGTGTATTGCTCCATATCCTTTCATTGTTTTTTTAAAGATTTTTATGGATAGCTGTGACAAGATTTAATACTGAAACTAAATAAGATACTTAGCACTTTCGTATCTTCCTCGATGTATTTCGGAAAATAAGAAAGTGCTTTATCTATTGCAAATTTTCAAGTTACAAGTGCCTTTATTGTTTGTTTCTTTAATCTTGACTATTATTGGTGTGTGGTGATCCCAGTTTTATCTGTTCTTCAGCAGTGTATAGTAAGATCTACCAGTCACTTCACTTCAATTACAGTTGTTGCAGATGATTTGAATAAAGTTCCACCTTGTTATTCCTTACAAAACAATAAGTACTGTGTAGGTATAAACAGAAATCATTTTTCTGTTTTATATGCAAATATTGCTTCATATCTTTTTCCATTGTCTTCCATATTGTGAATATTCACATCCTGAAATCCAACCTCTTCTAATGTTTTCATGTAAATCACATGATCAGGATTTCCATATTTTAAGAAACGTGCGTCAGTTGCACGTTTGATAGAATTAATATCGATTGTTGTCACCATGTAAGACTGAGAGTTCATCACTCTGTATAATTCACCACATCCAACTTTTAAATCCGACCAAAAATAGTAACAGTTACAGTGGAACACACGGTCAAATGTGTCATTTTCAAAAGGAAGATCTAAAACATTTCCTTTTTGTATGCAAACATTTCCTGCTTTAATTTCATTTGCAAGTTTTTTATTTGCTACATCTACCATTTTTTCTGAAAAGTCCACTCCATGAATTTGTCCAGGTCCATCTAAAAGTAGAAATATAAATCTTGATTAAAAGCAATGCAAGATGAAAGAAATTATCTAAATTATGGTCCTAAGGGGGGAGTTTAATATTCGAATTTGTCAACTACATGTATACCGACTCTGGGGGTTTTATAAGAGAAACAACCTTATTAGAATAGTTGGCATGCAGTTTTGGGATATTCACCAACGCCATTGCTGTTTTATCATATCAAGCAAACAGTTGAAATGTTCTTTTAAACTTTCGTTAATAAACAAAAAAATGAGGCTATATTTGTCATCTTTTTGTATTCACCCCACAATTAATTAATACCTCTTTTCACATTGAGATAGAATGAAAAGACAAAAAGGATAAAAACAAAAAATAATACTAGTAAGGGACCGACCATTTAACTTGAAGGGGGGGGGGGGCTATGGTTTTTTTCTAAAAAAATATTTTGGATCTGATTTTATGTGAAAAAAATATTTTGGCTGCCAAAATGATGAAAAAAAATTTTCTGAATGAGGCTTTCTGCCCAAAAAAATAATCTTAATTTTGAAAAAAAATATTTTGTTGATACGCGTGCAAAAAATAAATAATTTGTTGTCCAGAAAAAAAAACCATAACCCCCCCCCCCTTCAGGTTAAATGGTCCGTCCCTAAGTAAGTAAAATATAATATAGCCTAAAAGCATCGTGATAAAGCCAACTGCAATTATCCAATATTACATTGGTAAAAACAAAATGGAATTAACCTAGAGAGAGAGAGAGGGGTGAATATTAGTTAATAGAGTAGAAAAATTAGAGAGGGATAAGAGAATTGAAAAAAAAAACATATTAAAATGCATTAAAGAACATAAATTTGTTGAGAACAAGAGGCTCCCAAGAGCCTGTATTGCTCACCTGGTCTTCCTACTCCTGATAATCCAACAGGATATATAGTCCTGTGATATGTTAGCCCACAGCTGTTGTATTTGATTGGGTGGAAACATGATTTACATTTTTTAAGAGAACCAACCAAGAACTATTACTTCCAGTACCAAGATTGGTTCTCATAGGTATTGTGGTTTCAGTGCTTTTCCCATAAAGTTCTTATTTCCCAATTTGTCAACTACACCCAAGGAAACAATCCTATGCACCCTAGCTGCTAAGAAGCCATCATGGATGAGGTACTGACATAACAATTACAAATTTTGAAGGGGGGGCATTCAAGGACTGTTATGATCATATTTGCTTAAAATTGTTTAAATGGTTACAGAGGAGGAGATCTCTGATTGCACTTTCCGTAGGATCCTATATTGAACTATTTTCCCTGCTGGCAGCCATCTTGGATGAGGTATAAAAAATAAAAATCTTATAAGGGGACCACCCAAGGATTATTATTATAAAATTTGGTTAAAATTGTTCAAGTGATTTCAGAGGAGAACATCTTTCAATATATTTCCTGTTTGGACCAAATATATTAAATTTTGTTCCTGTTGGAAACTTTGGAATATAGAGTAAACTTTATTCTGTTGGTTGCCATTTCGGCAAACTTTGAAGGGACCATCAGAGGACTATTATGATTGAATTTGGTTCAAATTGTTCAAGTAAAGGAAAGATCTTTGAATGTATTTTCCACAGGGTCCTGTATTAAAAGTTATGTTGCCTGCTGGTGGTCATCTTTGATGAGGTACAAACATAAGAATCACAATCTTTGAAGGGGATCACCTAAGGATCAAGTTGATTCAGGAAAGATGTTTGAAAGCATTTTCTACATGGTCATGTGTCAAATCAAGTTACTTGCTGACGGCTATTTTGGAGGAGGTGTGAACATAGCAAGTGTGGATCTAATAGATGTCCCCCCCGTCCATGCTTTGCTGCTAAAACTGATTTGAAAAATCAAACTGACCTATTCAGAAAACAGTGTGCCTATTACTTACATATACTTTTGAAACCAAACATGTTCACTAGACAAGAACAACGGGCTACACAACAGGTTGCCATGTACTAGATTAACCCACATACCAAATATCATTGGCCTATCATGAATGGGTCATGAATACCTAACATGCTCACTAGACCATGAAATTGAGGTTATATGTCATATTGAAGACTTGTCATTAACTACCTAGACCAATCTATATACCAAATATCAATGACCTACCATAAACAGATACTGATAACTTAACGTGTTCATTAGACCGTGAAATTTAAGCCACAGACAAAACCATTCAGTAGACTAACGTGAACTACATTAGACCAACCCACATTCAAATATTACTGACGGGTCATAAATAGTTACCAAGAAACTGACCTAATCAGAAAAAAAATTAACGCGCTCAATAGACCGAGAAATTAAGGTCAAGGACAAAAGCCATATGGTAGATTGTCATATACTACCCAAGACCAACCTACATACCAAATATTGATCTGCCACTAACAGTTGCTGAGAAAATGATATTTAACATGAAATCAGTGTCGAAATCAAAACCCATATAGAAGATTGATTCTACAGTTCAAAGAGCATTTGAAGAAATGATAAGATTTTTCTCAAATGACATTGGAGCGCAATTATTTGAGGTTACGGTGCGATATTGAATCTCCAGCAAAGATGTTAAAACTAACAATGCTTACAATACTGTAGTCAGTAACGATATATATCCGGTCACGTCTATAGTATTGCACTCGTGCAAGCTCTAACTCTACTCGACTAATTACGCTCATGTGGTCGTTTAGGTATTTTTCTTTATAAATTATTTTTATGAAGGATTTTTTTGTGTTGGTTTTTTTCCAAATCTATGATATGAGACATAAATTACAAATCATATACTTGAACTGACTTGCATAAACAAAAAATATAGAGTAAATATACACGAGACATAGCTCTGCAAATTAGTAGAACAAAGCAATGGAACAACGCTTTTATTGTTGTTCTTCTTCTCACTTTCAGAACTTGCATATATCTCACTAGATACAAATAATGATACATACTACTAACAAAGTTTGCTGCAGCACTTAACCCTACTCCAGGTCCAAATCCTACTTCCAGAACCTTGTGATGGGGCTGTATGTCGCACAGTCTGGCAGCATTTTCTTCCAAATAGACGTTTTCTCGTAAAAATACACCCTATCCAAGAAAATATGAAACACTTTATAAGTACCTAAAGTTTTCAAAATGATTTATCTTTGTCCTACCACTAGAAATAAATTTTAATATTCGAAGATCATTATTAAAACCTACGGTAAATGATAAAAATATGATACAACCTGATGACTTGGCGACATCTTCAGCGCGAGCACAATAGGGTCGATTCAATAAATGTGTTCCTACCTGATCTTCTTGACCAGTCAAATGCAGTGATGTTGTGACTGATTCATTGATTGATTCTATATCAATAAGTGACAATTCCTTTATGAAAAGATGACATAATGCTACATTGTGTATAAATGTACACAATATATTGTCTTGAAACGTCTTATAATTTGATGACATTGTGTTTTCTTTCACACAGAGGCTGACAAAAGATATATACGTCACCAACTCATGATGGGGACGGTTCTAAATCTGTCCCCAACATCAGTTTGTGACTTGTATAACTTTTGTCAGGTTCTGTGTTAAATAAAACACAATGTCATCAAAAGTGGACAAAAACAGACAAAATATTGTGACATTCATACACAATGTAGAACTTATCTTTTACAAAAGGAACTGCTAGTTGCTGATAAAGAATATAGAAGCAAATAACTAAATACCGAAGTTACTGTGAATTTAATTTCTGCATATGCGCATTTCGACAACTTATGTCTCTTCAGTGCAGATAAAATCTCAACGTTAGCAAACGATGAAACTGTATTTGGTTGGTCAAGAAGTTCAGGTAAGGACACATTTATTGAATCGACCCTAAATATATATTTTATTTATTTCCTTTTCCTGTAAAGCAACTGACCAAAACATGTAATGTATCATGACTTCAGTATTTAGTTATCTAATACGTTGTAGTATGTTGTACAGGGATCAGCAACAAAATGAACATACACTGATGCTGTACATATCAATTTTGCACATACAAGTGCAGGCGTCAACAATATTTAGGTATCATTGAACAGATAAACTTTCTTTGTTCTGATAACATCTAGAGACTCTTTATAGACATGCATGATTACAAAATATCGTTGTATCAAAAATAACAAAAAGAGACATTTAATTGAAATAATAACTTAAGCTCTTCAACAGCGACCAACAGCAACTTTAAAAATGTGAAAAGACTTGTGTTTCCTGTAGCAGTGTGCTTTTGTAAAGCCCTGAGCAAGAATTTCAAGGAAAGCGGTTATAAATGCAATGAAATGCATTGATTTTATCCGATAGAAACTAGATCACACCCTTCTGTAGCAATAAAGTTGAACTTTTATGTCATGCTAAAACTAACTAGAAAACCCGAGGGGACTTTATAAACATAAGTGGATGATATAAATCGGATAATGGTTTTTATGAAATAAAAACGATACGCTAGGCTATGGAATAGCCTTGGATAGAAAAATGCGTGTTTGATTGACAAGGGTGTGGTGGCTCATGATGTATTTGTATACTCATATCAATACTTGAAGTAAGCCTTTCTCGGTACTTCTTTGTAATTTCTTCTATTGGTCTGCACATGTGATAAAACAGTCACCGATTCGATCAAACCTCTAATTTTTTGCCAACAGCAACTCAAAGTAGTTTCGTGCTTTTGTTTTTTTCTTTGTTTTTGCGTTCTCCTAGGGTAGTTCTTTATTCTTCCGCAAAAAAAAACGCAATTCTATCTCTTTCCACCTTTCGTTCTCCATTGCCTGAGTACCCGGGCCTAAGTCACAAACTACAATCACGCTTTGTTAAACACAATTGAAAAGTCTTTTATAGTATTCGTATATTATTGATTATTGCGTAATACCTCATCTTTATTTATTAACTTCTGGTTTTAAATTTATACACTTTTTATCATATCTATATTTATAAATCTGGCTAAGCGATATTGCAATACCAATCCCATCATCCTCTACCGTGAAACCTGTTCCCAGTACCACCTATAGTAAATGTTTATAATACTTTTCAACTTCCACAAGGAAACAGAAAAATTAAACCCCGCCCCGTTTTATCGGGACGAAACTGGACGCCATTTTGATGTTCGAGAATCTGAAATTCCTATTGGTCAATAGTCTTCTGCGCAAGCGTACTCCTCACTTTCTCTCAAGAACTATCTATATAGCTAGGCTATTCCATAGCCTAGCTAATAAACGATTGTTTCTAATGATAGTAATTACCTTGGTAACAAACCACCCAAAGAAACCGCCGCTGGGATTCCTTAAATTCTGTGCGATTTTATCTTTGATTATACTAACCATCTAAAATGTAAATGTACAAATGTATACGATAATCATATTAAATTATTTGAAAAAAATCCAGTAATAGAAAATAGAAGTACAAATGTTTTAAGTCAGTGAGAACCGAATTGTCAGTGAACATTTGTGTCGCCTGAATTACAGAAGAGTAATTTTTTGGCCCAGTGAACATCTAAAATCTGTAAAATTATCATTCTAATGCAACATTTATATAACGGGGGATTTGATGGGTCAAAACTGACCGTCAATTCCACCATCTACACACATGGGACAAAGTAGTTTCCCTGCTTAGTCTGGTTCCTAATGGCCCTGTCACACTATAACGCACAGCGCCAGCGTGTGCCGACGTGTGAGAATATTTTCGCACACGCTGGTGTGCGTTGTATAAGTTAGGGCAACGTTCTTTACACGTTACAAACATGTCGACATACGTTGGCGTGCGCTGTTGAACGTTGGGTGCGTCGGAAATTTGCGGAAATTTGTGACATGCTCAAAATTATACAGTGTTCGCCAACGTGTAGTTGATAAGTTATGCACAAGTTAGACGAACGCTAGAGGTACGTTACACACGCAATGTGTGCGATAAGTAGCCGGTAGTTTCTCGAAAGTGATTTAAAACGTGTACAGAACGCAAACCAAACTTCGTAACGTATTAGCCGATGTTTTAATACAAAAATAACGGTTAAAGAGCAAGACAAAATCCCAAAGGAATGTAAATAGCTGCTTTATTTCAGCATAAGGCCGACATATTTTTTTAAATAAATTTTGTGATTTTTGGGGGACCTATCCCTCCTACTAATCCTTCGTATTTTTTTCTGACATTTCTAGCCATTCCTACTTTTGCAAATGAAGAATTTCCAACTGATCTGACGAAAGATCGTCAAAACGCTATGCATGCGTTCTATGAATGCTAGAAGACCGTTATGGATGCGTTTTGTGAGCGTTGTAGACAAGTTATGGGCAAGTTTTCAGTGCGTTGTAAGTCTCTAGCCTGACGTTATGCCAATGCGTCCAACAGTAGAATGTCTTCAATTTCTTCGGCGTGTGCCAACATTCTTACAAAAATTCGCGAACGTCGGCACACGATGGTGTGACAGGGACTTAATATGGATACAAAAACACGTTAAATCGTTAAATTGCATTAGAATGCAATAACAGTACATTATTTGATTTGACGGTAAAATATCCGTTTCCAGGCTCCGCTACGCGTTGCCTGTCACACTGTATTTTGACCGTCAAATCTACGATTGACGCCCTCGGGTATTCAAATAATGTACTGTTATAGCTTAATTTTAAGTATCAGGTGCATGTAAACTTGAAAATATGAATTCTATTTTAGAAGAACTTATTCAAATTAACAAACTGAATAAACAAATGATATATATTGGCTTGGTGAAGCTCAAAAATCTGTAAAAAACAAAATTTTAATTAAAATATGCATCACCACATCTCATAAACAAAAATACTGCAAGTTTGGTTGGAATCGGGCAGTCAGTTTTGAAGGAGTTACAGACTAATAAACCGAATGAAAAAATGAGCTAGTTTGCATCTGAACCTCTTAAAATCTGTAAGATCAAAATCTATAGTATCAGGTGCGCAATAATATCAAGTGAACAACATATCCTTCAAATTTGGTTGGAATCTGGCTCAAAGTCATGATTGAGTTGTGGATTAACAAACCGTCAGATTAACAATTGAGCTCTTTTGGCTCCTTGAACCCCTTTAATCTTTAAAACCGAATTCTAAGTATCAGGTGCACAACTACAGAAGGTCAACAACATGCACATTCCGTAAGTTTGGTTAGAGTCTGACTTGTAGTTACGATGGAGTTGTCCAAATTTACAAATGATCATTAGGCTCCGTGAACCTCTAAAATTTGCAAAACCAAAATTCTAAGTATCAGGTGCACTGCTACACCAGTTGAACAACATATCCTGAAAGTTTGGCTGGAATCGGACCAGCGGTTTTGAAGAAGTTGCGGATACAAAAACAGACAGACGACACAGGACCACGACGTAAGACGATGGATAGTATCACTATTTCGACGACTCTGCTTACCGCAGGCGACACAATAAATTGAATTTATCACAAAGCTTTGAATGTCTTTAGTATGCCCTAAACCAGGGAATTAGACCATATCCATTCCCGGACGGACGTCACATTGAACCATATCTTCGGAAAGTATCCTATTATATTTTATTACACTTTGGTTTCATATTTTATTACACTTTCTTGATCTTTTTTATACGCTGCGATTAGTCTCCATAGTGTAAATCGAGAGATTTATTATTACTGTAGAAACAATTCATGCGGTTCCATTAAATTCATTGTCAGTGTTCTTTGTTGATAGCTTTGATATTGGTTTAATTACACTGATAACGAATTAATATATCGGGATAATAGACGTGTTCTTTGTTGTCTACAGTAATAGTACGATACATGTTTTTGTTGTCTGACTTTAAACTTATTTTATTTAATAAACAGGAAAATGATTGAATAGCAGACCGAAGTCTATATATATCCTCTCTTTTTTGTTGTCTACAGAAATAAGATAAGACGTGTTTTTGTTGTCTACAGTAATAATAGGAGACGTGTTTTGTAGTCTACAATAATAATAAGAGAAGTGTTTATGTTGTCTACAGTAATAATAGGAGAAGTGTTTATGTTGTCACAGTAATTTCAGGATACGTGTTTTCGTTGTCTAAAAATTAAAAGGAGACGTGTTTTTGTTGTCTACAGTAATAAAAGGAGACGTGTTTTTGTTGTCCACAGTAATTATAGGAGACGTATTTTTGTTGTCTACAGAAATAATAGGAGACGTGTTTTTGTTGTCTACAGTAATAATATGAGACGTGTTTTTGTTGTCTACAGAAATAATAGGAGACGTGTTTTTGTTGTCCACAGTAATTATAGGAGACGTATTTTTGTTGTCTACAGTAATAATAAGAGACGTGTTTTTGTTGTCGACAGTAATTATAGGATAGGTGTTTTTGTTTTTGTTGTCTACAGTAATAATAAGAGACGTATTGTTGTCTACAGTAATAATAAGAGACGTGTTTTTGTTGTCGACAGTAATTATAGGATACGTGTTTTTGTTTTTGTTGTCTACAGTAATAATAAGAGACGTATTTTTGTTGTCTACAGTAATAATAGGAGACGTGTTTTTTTGTCTACAGTAATAATAGGAGACGTGTTTTTTTGTCTACAGTAGTAATAGGTGACGTGATTTTTGTTGTCTACAGTAATTATATGATACGTGTTTTCGTTGTCTACAGTTATATAATAGGAAACGTGTTTTTGTTATCTACAGTAAAAATAGGATACATGTTTTTGTTATCTACAGTGATAACGGGAGACGTGTTTTTGTTGTCTACAATGATAATAGAAGACGTGTTTTTGTTGTCTACAGTAATAATAGGAGACGTATTTTTGTTGTCCACAGTAATAACAGGAGACGTGTTTTTGTTGTCCACAGTAATAACAGGAGACTTGTTTTTGTTGTCTATAGTAATTATAGGATATGTGTTTTGTTGTCTACAGTGATAATAGAAGACGTGTTTTTGTTGTCTACAGTAATAATAGGAGACGTATTTTTGTTGTCTACGGTAATAATATGAGACTTATTATTGTTGTCTACAGTAATAATAGGAGACGAGTTTTTGTTGTCTACAGTAATAATATGAGACGTGTTTTTTGTTTTTTACAGTAATAATAGGATACGTGTTTTTGTTGTCTACAGTAATAATAGGAGACGTGTTTTTTGTTGTCTACAGTTTTATAGGATACGTTTTTTCATTGTCTACAGGTTGTCTACAGTAATAATAGGATACGTGTTTTTGTTGCCTACAGTAGAAATAGGAGACGTGATTTCATTGTCTACAGTAATAATAGGAGAAGTGTTTTGTTGTCAACAGAAATAATAGGAGAGGTGTTTTTGTTGTTTACAGTAATAATAGGAGAAGTGTTTTGTTGTCTACAGTAATAATAGGAGACGTGTTTTTGTTGTCTACAGTAATAATAGGAGAAGTGTTTTGTTGTCTACAGTAATAATAGGAGACGTGTTTTTGTTGTGTACAGTTATAATAGGAGACGTGTTTTTGTTGTCTACAGTAATAATAGGAGACGAGTTTTTGTTGTCTACAGTAATAATAGGAGAAGTGTTTTGTTGTCTACAGTAATAATAGGAGACGTGTTTTTTTGTCTACAGTAGTAATAGGTGACGTGATTTTTGTTGTCTACAGTAATTATATGATACGTGTTTTCGTTGTCTACAGTTATATAATAGGAAACGTGTTTTTGTTATCTACAGTAAAAATAGGATACATGTTTTTGTTATCTACAGTGATAACGGAAGACGTGTTTTTGTTGTCTACAATGATAATAGAAGACGTGTTTTTGTTGTCTACAGGAATAATAGGAGATGTATTTTTGTTGTCTACGGTAATAATATGAGACTTATTATTGTTGTCTACAGTAATAATAGGAGACGAGTTTTTGTTGTCTACAGTAATAATAGGAGACATGTTTTTGTTGTCTACAGTAATAATAGGAGAAGTGTTTTGTTGTCTACAGTAATAATAGGAGAAGTGTTTGTGTTGTCTACAGTAATAATAGGAGAAGTGTTTTGTTGTCTACAGTAATAATAGGAGAAGTGTTTTGTTGTCTACAGTAATAATAGGAGACATGTTTTTGTTGTCTACAGTAATAATAGGAGAAGTGTTTTGTTGTCTACAGTAATAATAGGAGACGTGTTTTTGTTGTTTACAGTAATAATAGAAGTGTTTTGTTGTCTACAGTAATAATAGGATGTTCGTTTATGTTGTCTATAGTAATAATAGTATACGCGTTTTTTTGTCTACAGTAATCATAGGAGACGCGTTTTTATTGTCTACAGTAATAACAAGAAACATGTATTTTGTTGTCTGGTTTTGAATTAAATTTATTCATTAAAACAGAAATAAAAGGACACGTGTTTTTGTTGTCTACAGTAATAAAAGATGACGTGTTTAAATTGTCTTTAGTAATAAAAGGAGAAGTGTTGTCTACAGTAATAATAGGATACACGTTTTTGTTGTCTACAATAATAACACGAGACGTGTTTTTGTTGTCTACAGTGATGATAGGAAACGTGTTTTTGTTGTCTACAGTAATAATAGGATACGTGTTTTTGTTGTCTACAGTGATGATAGGAAACGTGTTTTTGTTGTCTACAGTAATAATAGGATACGTGCTTTTTTGTCTACAGTAATAATAAGATACGTGTTTTGTTGTCTAAAGTAGAAGTAGGACACTTGTTTTTGTTGTCTACAGTAAAACTAGGAGACGTGTTTTTGTTGTTTACACTAATATGAGGATACACGTTTTTGTTGTCTACAGTAATAATAGAATACGTGTTTTCGTCATCTACAGTTATAACAGGAGACGTGTTTTCGTTATCTTCAGTAATAATAGGATACGTGTTTGTGTTGTCTACAGTAATAACAGGATACGTGCTTTTGTTGTCTACAGTAATAATAGGAGACGTGTTTTTGTTGTCTACAGTAATAATAGGAGACGTGTTTTTGTTGTCTACAGTAATAATAGGATACGTGTTTATGTTGTCTGATTTTGAACTTATTTTATTCAATAAACATGAAAAGGATTGGATAGCAGGCCGAAACCTATATATATCCTCTCCTTTTTCTTGTCTAGAGTAATAATAGGAGACGCGTTTTTGTTGTCTACACTAATATTAGGATACACGTTTTTGTTGTCTACAGTAATAATAGAATACGTGTTTTCGTTGTCTACAGTTATAACAGGAGACGTGTTTTGTTGTCTATAGTAATAATAGGATACGTGTTTTGTTGTCTAAAGCAGAAGTAGGAGCCTTGTTTTTGTTGTCAACAGTTATAATAGGAGACGTGTTTTGTTGTCTAAAGCACAGTTATAATAGGAGACGTGTTTTTGTTGTCTATAGTAATCACAGGATACGTGTTTTTGTTGTCTACAGTAATAATATGAGACGTGTTTTCGTTGTCTACAGTAATAATAGGATACGTGTTTTGTTGTCTAAAGTAGAAGTAGGATACTTGTTTTTGTTGTGTACAGTTATAATAGGATACGTATTTGGTTGTCTACAGTAATAATAGGAGGCGTGTTTTTGTTGTCTACAGTAATTATAGGATACGTGTTTTGATGTCTACATTAATAATAGGAGACATGTTTTTGTTGCCTACAATAATAATAGGAGTTATGTTTTTGTCTACAGTAATTAGGCCTTTCCGAAAAATCGTTTGGTCCGCTCTTCAGTTTCGGCATTTACATACAATGAAACAGTTTTGATTACTAGGTCATTGTTTACTGTGACACTGCACTAATTTTGTTAGAATTATCGTTAGCCAACCGTACGAGTGATAACCGGAAGCGAAAGGTGTTCATACCTCCCGTCGAGGGGAGAGTTCTAATCCAGGAAAAGATAACATTTTATGGAAAGGGCTATAGGAGACGTTTTTTGTTGCTTACATAATATCTGCGGCTGTTCCGAACAGCCATAAAAAAACTACTCTAAACTAAAAACAACTCTTCATTCCCGAAAATAATTACTTACTTTGAAATTCTTCACGATTTGTAAACAGATTTTTAGTGTTGACAAACCACCACTTCCCTCTGTCTACCCATTTTCATGTCGCGTGACTGGGTGTCATTCAGCTTTTCAAAATATAAAATAAATGACATTATAAATGCATAACTGAATATCTGTGTCACAAAATTAAATCCCATTTGAAAAAGTTCACATATGAGAGACATATATTTGTGATTTTTATAAGGCTTTATTGCTTGAAACAATAGGGTAAGTTTGTCTTTTTAAAGACCCACATATCAGTAATGCATTGTCTGTGGTAAAAATATTTATCATATATTAAGTTAGTATTACATACATTTTGAATATATGATACAGAGAGTGATGTCTATCCTATATTACCATTGATGACGTCAACCCCGTATCACATACCCCGTATCGCATGGCAAAAGCCGTATCGCATACCCCGTATCACACCCCTATTTTTTTTCAATTTGAATTTTTTATTTAAAAAAATTGAGAGGATAAAATAATTTGGGGGTAAAAAAAATTTGGGGGGGGGGGTAAAACAATTTTTGGGGAGGGTAACAAAATTTTTTTTTGGAATGAAATTTTTTGTGAGGATAAGTTAAAAGAAATTTAGCAAACCTTTTTGCTTCACATTTTATCTTATTTTATTTTTAGATTTTATTCAAACCACTTCCAGTCCTTTCCGCCCATTTTGAAATTTTCTTCTTCACAAAGTACATGCATTTTCTCTTGCTAATTTCAATTTTGGAGAGTATTTTTTGGGATTAAGTAGTCCTCTGTTTAAATATATGATAAACTGTATAATACATAGCAAAATCCGTATCACATACCGTATCATCCCTCGACCAATATCATCCCTCGGGCCAGAGGCCCTCGGGCTGATATTGGTAACTCGGGATGATACCGCATGTGATACGGATTTTGCCATGTATTATTCCCTATATATTACGTTAAAGAGACACACATTTTGTCCCTTCTGAGCAAGACAAACAAGCGGTTTTTTTCTCCGTTTTCTTTCTACCTTGCACTGTTGCTTTTATTCCGTCAGAAGAAATTCCCCAGTGTATTTCAAATCAAATCAGATATCTTTATTGGCCATAACACAGTGATACAACATGTGACTGATTCGTAATCCAGGTACATTTATAAGCAACAACATACACAAAAGATAAGTACAAGAAGAAAACAGTAGAGTATGTCCAATCTTATTAAAATGTACGCTACGCTGTTGGGGTAGGGTAGCGTGCGCCAATGATCAGATTGAAGTATGTCTAGTATATCCAACATCTTAAATATTTTTGAACTCAATTTCACGTCTGGTGAACATTTCATTTATGAACAGAGTTATGGACTGTGTTCAGGATGAACAACACTTACCGTGTTGGGCTGATAACCGGAACTGTTTCATTGTATCTAAATACCTAAACTCGGCCGAAAAGCTGACCAAATGATTTTTTTGAAAAGGCCTATACGGTTTATATGTTATGTATGCGATTTGTATATTCTGTATTTGCATGTTCTATAACTGTAATATGTTAGCTGTTATTGTTATATTTATGTAGGTTTTAAAAGCTCCTTAAAGTTTTAACCTGTTATTTTGAATTTAAAGCAAGAACTCACTTTCATACTGTATGTATGTAGTTAACTGACAATTTGATAACTTACATACATATACAACATGTTCTATGAAAGTGAGGTCTTGCTAATTTCAAAACAATAAGATACGAAGGAGGAAAACATTTTCATGACCAATTCAGATTTATTATTCAAGACTGTGTTTATTTTCCTGTTGTCTTGGGCAGGTAGTTTTATGAAGCCAGACATTTTTTGAAAGGAACTTTCTCTAATCGTTTAAAGAGTATTACCATTTTAATAAGGAGTGTGTCTCGTCTTCTATCAAATCAGTTTTACATAAAGTGCCAAATCTTAAATTTGATCAGGATCTTCTTTATATCTTCCTTGTTCAATCATTAGGGGACGACCATTTGATTCTGAG
>MJUU01059085.1:89221-121960 GCA_002080025.1 Modiolus philippinarum | reverse complement strand
CAGTCCGAAAAGTCATTGTGTGAAATTATCTCCCTTCTAAACATGCTAATGAGGTGGGCGTCTACTTCATCAGCCATATTTTAGAAACACGCCGTCTGTTGATGGTCCATAGTAACGGCTAGATATTAAGCTTATTCGGGTATATAAATCACAAATAAACGATGCATTAGTAAAACAAAAACATTTACAAAATGAAAAGTTAACAATTGGTCTGCTATTGCACGTTAAATTGTTTATAGTTGATGTCAAATGTCTTCACTGCGACCACACAAAAATTAACCTGGCGACAATAAAATATTATTAAAAGGCAAAAAATTACCGGGGGCGGACACAATTTCTGTATTAAAAGATAGCTAACGGATTAATCTTGAAGGGAAAATATGAAATAATTGATTTCAAAGATGTATATTTTCAAGATCCAAAATGATATCCCGTAACCAAGGAATAAGTGAGGGTGGTATTTTCCATTGTGTTCATTATTTGGCGGTAAATGTTATTTATAAACACCGCCGAGGCACTCACAGGCATCAATGTACCCTATTATGGTAAAATTATACGAAATTAACGGGAATGTTTTTAGATTTCTGTATCTAAATATTTATTTGGAGCCATAGTAGAATGTTTACTGTTCCATTTAATACATTAAAACAAACTATAGACAAAAATCAAATTACGATTACCTGAATGGGCCTCTGACTCGTAAGTTGTAATCATGACGTATGTAGGTAAATTCGATTTCATTTCTAAAAATAGAGCCAGTATTGTAGCAGAATACACTAACTTTGGAGTTTTATTCTGGGTAAATGCGTGGAAGGGCGGAAATGAAAATTTGCACACGTATTCATCAATTCTTTTATGAATCAGTATGCCAATTTTGGAGAAAATCCGGAGATGTATATTTAATTCATCCAGAATTATAGACACCGAATTCAGTCCATTTAAACCGCAATTTACGCACTAATTATAAACTTTACAATCAAACGGCGAACATTTACATTATTTCTATACCTTAATGAAATACATGATTTAAAAAATCATTCAATTTTCCTGTTAGAAACAACTTTTTGGAATTTGTAACTACGGAAAACAATCTGAGTAGACCTTTTTTGTTTCGTTTAATGAAGAGTTCCATTTCTTTTGTTAAATGCTGATTAGAAAGAAAGACAGGAAGTATTTCTGGGTATCAAAAATTTCATGTGAATTTGACCAAAAAGGGTTATTCAACTTAAAAGCATTTTGTTTGTACATTACATGTAAGTTTACACATTAATAGGTCATATACTCTGAAATAGGTCGAACGTTTAGAAAATAACCTTTTTTGTACAGGTGTGTATCGTAGGCTAAATGTAAATATTTGTAATGCTCATTCTCCGTGGTTCCAGCCTTCGGAAAGAGGAAAACAGGGACTTCCAGGCTACCTTTTGCAGCTTTTTAGTCAATTTAGCCTAAATTCCAGAACAGTAGCCCCCCCCCCCCTGAATCCATCAACGAAATGACTGAGGAAATGACTGATGAAATGGGCACATTATGTGTATGTTTATACTGAATGAGTGTATTATTTTTGTTATTGCTGCGGTCAAGCAAGTGGCAAAACTTTCAGTTTACCGAAATTAAGATTTACACCCCAAGCTGTCTACCTTTCATTCACAAATACAACATTGTTTAAATTGGTGGGGTAATATCTACATGTAGACATTTCACATCGATGACTCTACACATTGCGTAAACTTCCAAGGGGTCTTGACTTTATTACAATAAAAGTTTTGATACTTCCTTGACCCTAGCAATATTGATTATCTAATCAATCTTTTCTTTTCCTTTTTGTCTCGCCTGCGACGAATAAAATTGCAAAAATTTTTGATTCCAATTTTTGGTAAATTTCCTGGAACTCTCATAGACCAATTAATTTTTGGAATTCTACCTAGCAACCATACTTTTTTTTTAAATATATTGATGAAAACAGTAATTTTCAATAATGGAATTGAAAAAATATTTGATTCCAATTTTGGTAAATTTGCTGAATTTCTTCAAGACATGCAAGTTTTTTGAAATTCTTCGTAGCAACCATGGTTTTTGAGTGAATTTGAAATAAACAAACATTTTAATGAATAAAACTGCAAAAATTTGTTATTCCATTATTTGGTAAATTTCCTTGAACTCTCTTAGACCAATTAATGTTTTGGAATTCTACCTAGCAACCATACCTTTTTAAAAATATATTGATGAAAATAGTAATTTTCAATAATGGAATTGCAAAAATATTTTATTCCAACATCGGTAAATTTCCTGAAACTGTCCAAGACATGCAAGTTTTTGAAATTCTTCTTAGCAACCATGGTTTTTGAGTGAATTTGAAATACATAAACATATAATGACTTAAATTGCAAAAAGTTTTGATTCCAATTTTTGGTAAATTTCCTGGAACTCGATCTTAGACCTACTAATTTTTGGAATTCTACCTAGCAACCATATTTTTTAAAAAATATATTGATGAAAACAATAATTATCAATAATGGAATTGCAAAAATATTTGATTCCAATTTTGGTAAATTTCCCGAAACTCTTCAAGATCTGTTATTTTTTGGAATTTTGCCTAGCAACCACACCATTTTAAATACATTTTGGTGAAAACAGTAATTTTCAATACTTAAATTGCAAAAATATTTGATTCCAATTTTGGTAAATTCCTGAAACTCTTAAACACCAGTTATTTTTTGGAATACAGAAAGTATATGAACGCTAGTATTGTCCTGATTATAATGATACCTTACTGAGCAGGCGAGACACATGGTTCCGAGGAACCTTTACGAATTTTATATATATATGCTCATGTTGTCCCTATATTGGCCAGTGCACCGGCGGATTACGCCTCTGAAAAAGGGGGTTCCAATGAGGTTCCAGGAGAAGGGGGATTTCCAGGCCATTTTTACCGATTTTGTTGTAAGTTTTGCCCTAATTTTCTACGAAATTTAATTTTGTTTCCAAGGAAAGGGGGATTTCTAACCCCCGGACCCCCTCCCCTTGGATCCACCAATGAGGTTTATTTGATAAATAGAGTATGTTCTGTTATATTTGCAAGCAATCACACTCAAAGACAAAACTGACCAATAGGCAATTTAGGCCAATAAGCTCAAAGCATGCAATACTGCTCAGTCAATTACGTATTTGCTCAGGTTTTGTTTATTTCAGATGGCCAATAAAATCAAAGAATTGATTGCACAGAATTTACGGAAACCGAGTAAAGGTTTCTTTGGATGGTTTGTTACAAAGGTATGTTGTACTTTGTTTATTTTTTGCTTTGCGTTCATGCATGTGTTCAGCAATGTTATCTGTATAACTGTTGTAGGTGTGCCGTAGTGTCTGTTGTGCATAGGACACTTGCATCATACTGAAATAAAAGTATTAACACAAGTAAATGTAACGAAAATTAAGAACTTAATTACTTTATGATGATTATTTTATCATTATTTACTTATTCATTTTTGCTTTTTATTTCATTGAATTGACAAAACACCCTTCTCGGCAACGTCCCCTGATGTCTTAGAATGCATTATACTGATTGAAACATTGGTTTAGAGCACCACTGCAGACATTGGCAGGTAAATTGATAAACCAGTCAGGTCTTTATTTCTCGATTTTTTCTGTTTGTTTGTTTGTTTTTCTTTTTGGTATCAAAGAGAGATCTAACATTAACTTTTTGGTAACTCCCCTTGTGACTTTTGTATAAACAAACTTGTTTAGTGCATCAGACATGGGTAGATTTATGTGTGATCATACGAAAATCGAAAAAAAAAATGCGTAGATAAATACATAAAATTATATGAAAGAACCATACTTTCCAATAAAGAAGATTTGGCGATATCCAAGGGTGATTTTTGCAAACTTGATTAAGTGCATTTGACAGGGGCAGGTTAATGTGTGCTTAAACATTGCCATTGTAATTTACATTCTCAAAATCATCTGACAGACAGATACCCATAACTTGGTTCGAATCTTCAACTCTTTGTATATCTGGGCAATTAGTGAGAGGTCATTTCCAACAGACTATATACGTCTTTCAAACAAAGGATTTTCAGTAGTCTTGTGTTACTTTTCCATTTCAGTTTTAAATGTCTCTTTGTATGCTTCAGACTATGACGGAAACTTAGTTCTTTTCTATCTATGGTTCTCGTTTGGTCTTCTTTCCTTTTCCATCTGGTGTTCATGGAAATGTTATCTTGGCATACCTGTTGATCTCCATTCTGAACACGTGTCCCTACCCTTGTCTACCTTTACTTTTATGCCCCCGGATCTTATGATGGGCATATTGTTTTTGTCATGTCTGTCTGTCTGTATGTATGTACGTCTGTCTGTCTGTTTGTCTGTCTGTCCGCAACTTTAACCCGACTCATAATTTTTGTACTAGATCTGATCAGTCCTTATATTTGATATGTGTATTGATCATGTAAAGCTGAACAACAAATGCAATTTTTACTAAGGTTTAGTCAAAGGTCAATGGTACAGAGGTCAAAAGGGCAAAATCTACATTTAGCTATAGCTCGTTGATAACAATGGCTAGAACATGAATAGATTTAACGAAGTTTAGTACAAATCCGCAAAAAAAAAAATAAAATAAAATAAAAAAAAAAATTTGGTCGGGTTAAAGGTCATTGCCACTGAGTGCTAATTTGTAAACTTAACAAGAACTTTAACGTTGCCTATATTTTTTTCCACCAGATGTGATGGGACCTTAATATTTGGCCTGTATATTTGTCATATAAAGCTAAACAGCATTATGCAAATTTTGCTAAGGTCAGATCAAAGATCAAGGTCACAGAGGTCAAAATGTCAAAATCTAAATTTTGCTTTAGCTCGTTAATTGCAATTGTTAGAGGCTTGATATTCTATATACGTTTAATCTAATGGAGCTTAGTGCAATTCCACCAAGAAATTAGGGTCGGGTCAAAGGTCAAGGTCACTGAGTGCAAATTTGAAAACTTAACATTGCCTATATCTTTTCAACCAGATGTGATAGGATCTTAATATTTGGCCTGTTTATTGATCATATAAAGTTGAACACCATTATGCTAATTTCAATAAGTTCAGATCAAAGGTCAAGGTCACAGAGGTCAAATGTCAAAATCAAGATTTTGCTTTAGCTAATTAATAACACGGCTAGAGGCTTATATTTTATATGTGAATAGATATAATGGAGCTTAGTACAAATGTCCATTAAACCCTAATTTATAGTGTATATTACAATTTTAGTATCAATTTTGTATTGTAGACATGGTTGCTGCCGAAGGCATATTGTTTCACGAACACATCTTGTTGATAGTATCACTGATCTTCTCCCTTGAATGAAATTGATATAAATCAAATAATCCTCTCGAGTCTAATTGCTCTTCCTATTCTATTTCCGCAACATAAATTCATAAGTAATGATGTATATGATTTATTAAACGTATTCCATTTATTTTATAGCGAGTATTTTTAAATAAAAATAAATAAAAATGCCCACTTGGAAGAAAACGCTGCCCGACTATGTGAGATACAACCACACCACAAAGTTCTGGAAGTAGGATTTGGACCTGGAGTAGGGTTAAGTGCTGCAGCTAAATTTGTTAGTAGTATGTATTGTAGTTTGCACAGTTTCACTACCTGTTTATAAATGCATTTTGCACCTTTTTCACTATGTGCGTATTGCAATATGCACACGTTCACTGTCTGCTTCTATTGCAATTTGCACCTTTTCAATGTTTACTTCTATTGCAATTTGCACTTTTTGCACTGTCTGCTTCTATTGCTATGTGCACCTTTTCAATGTTTACTTCTATTGCAATTTGCACTTTTTGTACTGTCTGCTTCTATTGCTATTTGCACCTTTTCAATGTTTACTTCTATTGCAATTTGCACTTTTTGCACTGTCTGCTTCCATTGCTATTTGCACCTTTCAATGTTTACTTCTATTGCAATTTGCACTTTTTGCACTGGCTGCTTCTATTGCAATTTGCACCTTTTCAATGTTTACTTCTATTGCAATTTGCACTTTTTGCACTGTCTGCTTCTATTGCTATTTACACTGTCAAAGGTGATCGAATATCGCAGAATATTTTCAAATGCATTGTATGCATTGTTTTTATTTTCTAAGAATATGTAAAAACAATAGTCAAGGTTATTGATATATTTATACATTAAAATTTTCTGGAACTTTGACTTAAGTAAACATGTTAGCCATTTGTTAATCAGTTTTTAACTCATGTGAAAGAAGTTTCTAGAAAACTTGTATGTATAAATATAAGGTAGAAGATTAGAGTTTGGCAGTCAGTTTAATCAGTTTTACATGATTATTATGCACATCTGTTGCATTGGAAATCGACATCTGCTATTGTGAATTTATTATTATTTATTATTTATCTGGACACAAACATGTCTTCATAATTGTCAGATAAGTTTTCAATTATATACTGTACTTTTAGTTTGTAAATATTTTTTTGTCTTTTTTAAAAAAAGGTTAATTTGAACCAAATTTGTTGTTCATTGCTTACTACAATAAATTGTTAATTTCAACTTGTAACAGCACCTTTTCACTATATTCTTCTGTTGCAGCTTGCACCTTTTCACTTTCTGCTTCTTTTGAAACTTGCACCTTTTCACTATCTGCTTCTTTGCAACTTGTACCTTTTCACTACCTGCTTCTATTGCAATTTGCCCCTTTCACTATCTGCTTCTATTGCAATTTGCACCTTTGCACTGTCTGTTTCTATCGCAGTTTGCACTTTTGCACTGTCTGTCTCTATTACAATTTGCAACTTTGCACTGTTTGCTTCTATTGAAATTTGCACTTTTGCACTGTCTGCTTTTATTACAATTTGCACCTTTGTATTGTCTGCTTCTATTGTAATTTGCACCTTTGCACTGTCTGCTCCTATTGTAGTTTGCACATTTTAGCTATATGTTTCTTTCATTAGCTAACATGACCCACAGTAACACTTTAGCTGTCCATAATCGTAACATTAATATTGTTGGCGTCGCTGGCTTCCTAGTCTCAGATATTCCCCTGATCACAAAACAGAGACGGTTAATTCCAGTGGCATCGAGGTCCTATAGGAACGGGAGCACGTGTTACCATTCACCATATCAAGATTTCACCCACCTTTTTTAAATGGTGTGCTTCCGCGATCCAACGTCTGAATTTACCTGAAAATTTGTTAAATTTCTAAAAGGTAGGATGAGAACATATCGGTTTCTGTTTTTATAATACACAATGCAAGGATTGGAGTAAATGAACATGAAACAAGATCTCTACAAACACATTGTAAAACCAAGCAATGCCACTAATTGATGTATATTGTTTATTATTTATAAAACTCATTATGTTATTGTCAACTTTCATCTTTTCTTTTCTTTTTTTTTTGGTATTTCAAAAACCTTGGAAGAAAAAGAAATAACCATCGGGTCTTTTCTGAAAATGCTTAGAGACGTTGGACCTAAAAATCCAATAAGGGAAACAGATTTTTCAATTTTTTACCAAAACATCTCTTGAAAGGGAGGTATGCTTTGACACAATAAAAATTAATTTGACGTCAAATTCTAGTTGAATGAAACAGGCACATAGTTTGGCCAATTGTTAAATTGACGATTTATTTAAGAGCCGGGATACAGCGGAGTCAATTAATATTTATGGCCCACTTATAGTTGCTAGTTTGCTGTAAACATTATCAATGGTAACACTACTATTTGTATATTTATGTTTAGGTTATGCAAAGGACTTATACGTCCTTGGTTTTACGTTGAAGACAATTTGAGTTAATGCATCTGCCAACTTAATTCTTAAAAATAACTTTTCTCTCTTTGTAGATGGTCCTGGGCAGATCGTAGGTGTGGACTTTTCAGATACAATGGTAGAACTGGCACAAAAAGATTAGCAACTGAAATACAAGCTGGGAAAATTTGCATACATAAAGGAGATGTTTTAGATCTTCCTTTTGAAAATGACACATTTGATCGCGTGTTCCATTGTAACTGTTATTATTTTTGGCCAGATTTAAAAGTCGGATGTCAGGAACTTTACAGAGTGATGAAACCCCAGTCTTGTATGGTGACAACAATCTATATAAAATTTGTAAAAAGCGCCGAGAAGGAAGGTTATCTGCCATACGGCAAAACAGATCATGTGGCATACATGAAAACATTAGAGGAGGTTGGATTTCGGGATGTGAATATTAAATCATTGAATTGCAATGGGCAAAAATATGAAGCTATATATGCCTATGTGACAGAAAAGTAATAAGTTGAAATTGTACCGGTATTTCTAACAAGTCACCATGACAGTATATACTCTGACGTTTCCTCCTCTGTGTGACTTACTTTATTTCTTCCAATTGTTCCAAATGGTTGTAGATTAATAACAAAATACGGTAGTTACTATATAAATTTAATTTCTGCACATGGTCATTTTGACAACTTATGTCCCTTCAGTGCATATAAATTCAAAACGTTTATAAATCCATAGGACGAAATATTTGTGATAGCTGATAGAGAAAATACTACAAATAGGATCTGATTAGAAAAGCCGAATTCAGCCAAGGGCAGAGCTATGCAAGAGGGAGATACTCCACAGTTTTAAACAATATTTTATTAAAATTAGTTATTTCCAGTTTCAAAATAAAATCGGTATTCGAGTGAAGCACTGGCTACTGGGTTGGTGAATACCCTCGGGGTATTGCGGCGATTACAATATTTTTCCATTCTCTTCTGTCTTGAGCTTAAATCTTGCATCCCTTTCGGGTGAGTCACATTCCCGTTATCTGGGTGCTTTTTTGTCTTCATTGTTTTTCTGACCTCGGAGTTTCCATTCTGGAGCTTGTTTTGTGATGTTAGTGTCGATTTTCTTAATGTACTTCCACCCCATTTCCGTTTCCTTGTTCTAATGAAATTTAGGCTTCTCTTTTCTTTGCTCTAGATCCTTGTTACTGATTTTATCTGGTCATCTTTGAGTTTTGATATTTCATAGGTATTTATCAACATAGACTTGATGGAGTTTAATTTTGGGGAAGTTCCGCTTCAAGTCCCAAATGTGACAGGTGTTGTTCCCTTGCTGCGAATTACTCTAATTGTGGTGGATGTTCTCAATGTCCACTTTACCATATTGGCTTGATGCAGAATGTCTGAAATGCCTTTGTTCTTCGGGCTTTAATATCTTCATCATTGGCTACAGGTCTCCTCCACTGTTCTCTCCTGTTCTACTTTAAATGCGTTTGTCCTATATGGCAGGCGCGGATCCAGGCAATTGGAAAAGGGGTTCCAATTAATAAAGTACGGAAGTTTTGCCGAGCGGAGCGAGGCGCAAAAATTTTTGAAATTTTGAAAATTATTTCGTAATAAACCATTAGGATATTCATTAAAAAATACATGTTTGTCCAGAAAAAAGGGGTTCCAACCCCCGGAACCCCCTCTGGATCCGCCAATGTATTGAAATCTCAGTTCTTTCCTTTCATTTTCATTTGTTCTCTTCTGTGTTTTCTAGTGTATTTTTTCCCTTTGCCATAAGATATGACAAGTTCAGTAGCATGCCTGTTTTTTTATTCCTCATAACGTTAAACCTTATGATTTCCTTCTTCTTCACTTGATGATACTGTTGGCTTCATTGTCATATAAAGTTCTTGCCATGACGATTTTTTTTGTGATCAAAGTTTTATCATAATACAGTCAACACCCTCGGTGTAACGCTATGTGGTTAATATATCTTCATGATTCGGCTTATACTTGCTCTAAAGTTTCAATTCCTTTAGATAATGGAAATATTACTATTTCAGTTTTATTTTTACACTGATCATGATCATATTTGGTATGTATATCAAGAATGATCATACATAACCGAAAAACGTTGAATTCGCCGTTTACGTCATGCACAAAAGTCTGCAGCCATGTGGATTTTCACAAATTAAAAGTGGTTCCAGAAGTGTATAATATTTTTACACAACCATGCAAAATCCAGTGCCGAAATATGCAATATCAAAGTCAGCAGAAGAGAATTTCCATTATCTAAAGGAAGTGAAACAGACTTTTAGTGTATTTTCCATTTCTCCCTTCGATGGAGAAGAACATTGGAATTTGGTTCTTGAAACTTTAGTTTCTATAAATGACATTTTTAACAACTTATGTCCCTTCAGTTGTTTCCCTATAGTATAATAAACCAATACAGTTAGACTACTAACTCCATGACCTCAATCTTGAAAGGAGAGAAAATGACAATACGAAATTAAAAAAGATGGGTCAAGGGGTGCTCGTCGCTAAACTGTCGGTTAGCTCAAGAAGCTGAGTCTGATGGTAAAACACTGTCGCACAGTGACTGAACAAGTCCTTGATGTATCAGTTTTTTAAATGGTAATTTTATTTCGCTCGGTTGAAGAAATCGCTGTATTAACTACAAGCACGACAATAGTTTCCGTGTCTTTTTGGTCATGGATGCGGGATTGTCAACTTGCGAAGTGCTCGTACAATCACTGTCTTCCGTTGCCCTACAAAAGCACTAGCGTCTAAAGTAAGTGGACGATTACAACATATAAAGGTACAATTGTCAATGTAGAGGTACAAGTCTAGGTATGATGCTGATGATGGTGTATCAGTGGTCTCTTTAATTTCGAGTTCATTTAGGTATAAATTACGCGGTATAGGATGAAATTTCTTTAATGTGGGAATTAACAAAACTGCTGAACAGAATTGTTAAGAGCCGAAGTCCAAAAGGCAAAAAGACAAAGCAGGTGGAAATTCGACNTGGAAGGTCCTTTATGATGATTGCTCATATCTTTCCGATCTGATAAAAAACATGGCCGCCAGCACGGAACTTAGGTTTAACATTGGACCCTATGAGAAATTTCACATTTTCTTCTTCTCCTCTGAAACTGCTGAAGCAATTTCAACCAAACTTTACAGGAATGATGTACTAAAGGTCCTCAAAAAAGATTGCTCATTTCGTTCTGATCCGCTAAAAAACATGGCCGCCAGCACAGAAGATAGTTTAACATTGGCCCTATGGGAAATTCACATTTTGGTCTTCTGCTCTGAAACCACTGAAGCAAATTCAACCAAACTTTACAGGAATGATGTATGGAAGGTCCTTTACAAAGATTGCTTATTTCCTTGCGATCAGATGAAAAACATGGCCGCCACCTCAGAACTTAGGTTTAACATTGGACCCTATGGGAAAATTCACATTTTCTTCTTCTGCTCTGAAACCGCTGAAGCAATTTCAACCAAACTTTACAAGAAAGATGAACTGAATGTCCTAAACAAAGATTGCTGATTTCATTTGGATCCAATAAAAAACATGGCCGCCAGCACAGAACATAGTTTATTTTGGCTCTATGGGAAATTCACATAAAAAACATGGCCATCATGCAGAACATCGAAAACCCTGCTTCAGCATTTTGTCAGGTGAGCGATACAGGCTCAGAGTCTGAGCCTCTAGTTTTTTATTCCTCATAACGCTGAAACCTGATGATTTTTCCCTTTGCCATAGGGTATTAACGTTATGACAAGTTCAGTAGCATGCCTGGTTTTTTATTCCTCATAACGCTGAAACCTTATGATTTCCTTCTTCTTCTGTTGATGATACTGTTGGCGTCATTGTCATATAAAGTTCTTGCCATGACGATGTTTTTGTGATCAAAGTTTTATCATAATACAGTCAACACCCTCGGTGTAACGCTATGTGGTTAATATATCTTCATGATTCGGCTTAGACTTGCTCTAGTGTGTGAACCTGTCTACCAAATTTTCGTCATATCCTGTCATTTTCCATTTCTCCCTTCGATGGAGAAGAACATTGGAATTTGGTTCTTGAAACTTTAGTTTCTATAAATGACATTTTTAACAACTTATGTCCCTTCAGTTGTTTCCCTATAGTATAATAAACCAATACAGTTAGACTACTAACTCCATGACCTCAATCTTGAAAGGAGAGAAAATGACAATACGAAATTAAAAAAGATGGGTCAAGGGGTGCTCGTCGCTAAACTGCCGGTTAGCTGAAGAAGCTGAGTCTGATGGTAAAACACTGTCGCACAGTGACTTAACAAGTCCTTGATGTATCAGTTTTTTAAATGGTAATTTTATTTCGCTCGGTTGAAGAAATCGCTGTATTAACTACAAGCACGACAATAGTTTCCGTGTCTTTTTGGTCATGGATGCGGGATTGTCAACTTGCAAAGTGCTCTTACAATCACTGTCTTCCGTTGCCCTACAAAAGCACTAGTGTCTAAAGTAAGTGGACGATTACAACATATAAAGGTACAATTGTCAATGTAGAGGTACAAGTCTAGGTATGATGCTGATGATGGTGTATCAGTGTATCTTTAATTTCGAGTTCATTTAGGTATAAATTACGCGGTATAGGATGAAATTTCTTTAATGTGGGAATTAACAAAACTGCTGAACAGAATTGTTAAGAGCCGAAGTCCAAAAGGCAAAAAGACAAAGCAGGTGGAAATTCGACGGAAAATTGTGGACCGTAATATTCATGACTTGGTACAAGAATTTCAAAATGAAATGGTCGGTTGATCCCGTTTTATGTTTCGCCAAACTTCCCCTTATATTGTGGAACTGCCTGGTTTCGGATTGTTTGATGAAATAACACCACCTATATATCGGAAGCTGAAATCAAAGAACTTTGGTGGCTTATCGTCTTTTTTCTTAACTAGAACCTTGTATGAACCTTGCTTCATACGAATAAAGAAACAAATCTGGCGCCAATTAGTCCTCATGGATATCCCTATTGTCTGCTCGAAAAAGATGTCCTCCAAATTCTATAAATATGACTGGTGAAAGAGATTTCGGAGTGCTGATTCCAACTTGTCAAGTGGAAGAGTGGTGTGACGTGTTGAAAAATCAAAGTACTAGAATCTTGTACTGCTCCGCTGGATATAGATATTCTAATAAGTCATCAGACTTTTTTTCAGAATCCTCATCTTTATGATTCGTTCCGGATGTTAAGTATTTTTTTTCACAGTATATCTTTAGGTCATCTTTGACTGCGGTAAGTAATGAAGATAGGGGCTTTGAAACAGGCTTTGTAGTAAATGTCTTTCTTTGTAGGATTTTTTGGAGTTTTTGTATCCAATAAATTGTAGTAGGATTATTG
Source organism: Modiolus philippinarum (assembly GCA_002080025.1). Classification (NCBI taxonomy): domain Eukaryota; kingdom Metazoa; phylum Mollusca; class Bivalvia; order Mytilida; family Modiolidae; genus Modiolus; species Modiolus philippinarum. The sequence goes on along the minus strand of MJUU01059085.1, from coordinate 108,837 downwards.
ATCATTATTGTTTTCGTCACCGGGCAGATGCCACTGCTGGTTGACTGTTAGTCACCAAGGGTATTCACCAACCCAGTAGCCAAAACTTCGTTACTGACCCGAAAAAACGATTTTAGTTGAAAACATGCAATATCTAAATTTGAGAAAATTTTGTTAAAACCTAAGGAGTATCTGCCTCCTGCACAGCAGAGATGTCCTTAGATGATTTTGGCTTTCCTTTTCAGAACTTGTTTGGTAATTTGTTCTCTATCAGCATTTACACATTTCGGTTTATGGATTTCCAAATGTTTTGATTTGATCTGCACTGAAGAGACATAAGTTGTCGAAATGCCCATATGCAGAAATTGAATTCACAGTAAATTCGGTAGTTTGTTATTTACACTTAAACCAAAGGAAGACAGGCAGACTTATAGGTTGTTGATGATATATTCCTTTGGTATCGCACAAAGTGTGTACAAGTTGGGTTTCCAAATGAATTGCCAATGCCCACATCTTTTTTCAAGTCGCAAGTGTGTCTTTTGCAGACAGATTAGATGTTGTTATGGGCCTCGACGGCTGAACAATTTTGCAGACAGATTAGATGTTGTTATGAGCCTCGACGGCTGAACAATTATGTAAGCGTCAATGGCGAAGGACAACGTCTTCACAACGTTGGAATCTTCAAATAAGCTTTTTGTACTTGGGCTCATAAATGTCTTGAGGGCCCGTATACCAGGGCTTTTTGTATAATCAATGACTTTAGGACCTTATACGGTAAGAGAAGGCTTCAACTGCTTCCTTCTCTTTTCTTGCCCGTCATTTGGCATATTCTGCAGCCGAATATCCCATACTTGTATCTTTTTAAAAATGTTGAGTGACCAACAGGGTCATACAAAAATGTGACAGAAGAACAAGAACAATAAGGGTTTTGGATTTAAGTCCCCGATTTTGATTTCCTGTAATGATCGTTTGTGATTGAAAATAATGACCTTCTGCCATACATTGACGAACACGGACGTCTGAAATCCAGGTTATATGACAAACGTGATGATTTTCCAATTGTGAGCTTTCCTTTTTTTCAGCAGCAATATACATTGAGCGTATATCTAACAATCAATTCGTTACTGTAGAGCTTGTAGGTCACAGTGACTTTGTGGAAAGAGCAAAAGCACTGTCACGAAAACTGCTTAGTCAGGGATATGTTGTTACTTTCGTCCCTTCCCTATGGCCATCACCACAACATCATAGATAGCAAATGGAGTGTATATTTCATAATTAATTCGTTACTGTACAGCCTATAGTTCATACATTGGCTTTGTGGAAAGAGCAAAAGCACTGTCACAAACACTGCTTACACTGTAAAAACGGTGTTTAGATTTTAAACACTTTAAAACATGTTTAGATCTAAACATGTTTAAGAATATGTTTAAATCCTAAACACTTTACGGTTGGAACGTGTTTAATGCTAAACACGTTTAGGGATTAAACATGTTTAGAAACTCAAACTATCTTGACTTTATTCCGAGAATGTATGTGAAACACATTTTAAACACATTCCTAAACGCCTAAACACTTTCCTAAACATATTTAGATCTAAACATATTTAGCTATTTTATAATCAGAGTTGTTGTCCGTTGTGGTCTTCCTTTGTTTGATTTTGAAAAAGGAAACGTGGCGATAAACAAAGACGAACCCAGCTTCTTTCGTTGAGGAGATACTGCTTTAAAACAGATAAATTTTGTTTTTAGAGGTATGTATTTGATACTATTTGATGTTTAATAAGTTTGATACTTATTGATTTGTTAATTTTTCTTTAGTTTTAAATACTTTGCACTGATTTTGACAATGACTACATGTAACTATATATATACTTTTGATTTCTATTAAATGTTTTAAAGAATGTTTTCTAATATATGACATTTATTTATTAAATACAAACACTTTATTATTTGAAGTGCCTGAATACTATTTTTGTATTAATATTTTTAAGAATGTTTAATTTTCTTTTTATGTCTATTTAGGTAATAGAAGCTGCACTTGTGGATTGGAGTGTCGACAACTTCATCAAATGGAACAAGACTGAAGAAGAGAATATTTTTGAATAAATAAAAACTCCCCCCCCCCAATCCCAAGTTCAACCAAAACGCGATGAGTCTAAACATGTTTAGGTCTAAACACCTAATATCTAAACATGTTTCAGATCTAAACACTTTCTTTGCTACTAAAGGGTTTTAGTATTCTACTGCCGTTTATTTGGAGGTAGCATGTTTGTTATTTGGGGTATTGACTAGATCCATAGCATCTTAGCCTTTGTTTGCAAATTTCAGCACAATAACAAATATTTGTAAAGCAGGCCATCGATCACGCCACAAACGGCATGTAAAATAGAGGGAGCCGAGGTTGTCTCATCCCGGAATCTCGACTTTTTTTCAAAATCCCGAAAAAAAACAAACTACAAAGAAATTTAAAGACAGATGAAATTCCGATTCCCGGTGAATTTATCTCCCGAAATTCCTGATCCAGGCATCATAAAATCCCGACCTTAAAGATTTCGAGATCATACGGCCTTACAACAGTCCGGCCCTATGTCAGTCTGGCCTAATGACAATCCGGCCATGGTCTATCCGTCCCTGTATTGTTAATTGATACTATATCGTTGTTTTGTTTAGTTTGGTCATGATATCGGAGATAGAAAGGCGTAATACTTATATTGACGCATTTAAATGCAAACTGGTCATCAAAAATTGCTGCAGGATATAGGAACGAATGAGTTCTAACCATTTACGAAGGAAAACGTACAGTGAGGGATAAACTCTTAACTGTGTACCAAGTTTTTTTTTTATTTGAAATGTTAGAAATATCTATATTTAAGAAACAGTTGTAGAAGAATGCCGAAAGAACAAAACTCAAGAAGATTAATAAATAAATCAAGAGTGCAGATGCCCCGGCCAGATGCACGGCAAATATACATGAGAACACCAGATATAAGACCAAAGTCACGATACACTAACATGCTAAATATAACACTAACAACTAAAGGATATGAGTATGCTTACCGTCTTCCAAGATCGTGATAAAATTGGCATATGAAGTTGAATTTTTCGAAGTTATGGCAAAAACAAATTCAACTTCTAATATTGAAAATTTTCGCGGAAAGCAACATTAATACATAATATATCGTAAGGCCGGATTGGAATGAGGCCGGATAGGCAGCCGGACGGATTTGTCGTAAGGCCGGAACGTCTTGTTACCGAGCTTAAAAAACATCTAATCCGTATATCCCGAAGTAGGGCCGCTGTCGTAACGTCCCCACTAAATAACATGATATAACGGGAATCTCTGATACAGAAATGGAGAAATCAAGTATCATTCTCTCAAAATGTATCCATAGGATACCATAGGATCTACTGTGGACGCTGGCTATCTGCCACTTTGTCCGCCTCTAATAATTCATCTGTCATATTCGTACTCCGATGTTTGATCTTATACTTATGTCCATCGTAAAATCATATTTTTCTTCTTGATGTTTCTAGTGGTTGTCTAAACCAATTTCGAATTCTTTGGCCGTTTTAGCTGTTACTACTTCTTCTGGCAGGCTATTCCATATATCGACTACCCTGTTTGTAAAGGAGTACTTCCTGACATTTAACTTGCATAATTTTTTGGTTGCCTCTTGTGCTGGACTGTGTGTTCATTTTAAACATTCCACATGTTGCTTGATTACAAGGACGTCTAAATATACGTCCTTGTTGATTATCATAAATCTCATTTAAAATCTTGAATACCTAAATCATGTCCTTAAATAATCACTATAATCACTGAAATCATCGTATCTAAATTTATATTGATTGTTCAGCTCCTCCTGGGGCGTCTCAATTGACAATAAAAATGTTTGTTTGTTTGTTTGTTTGTCCCCTCTGGCTCTTCTATATTTTAGTGTTGGCATTTTCAATTTCTCTAGCCTTTGTTTGTAATTAATATTTTTCAGTGTTGGGATTTGTTTGGTGGCTCGTCTTTGTACATTTTCTATTTTTTCAACATCGCCTAATCTATACGGGTTCCAGACTGCTGCCGGGTCTAACGTACAAGAGCTTGGAAAAGATATTTAAAGCTTTGTTCATCCAAATGTGATTAGCCCCATTATACTATTTGCCTTATTTATTTGGCTATTTATGTGGCTACTAAATGATATGTTCTCGTCCACCAGTACCCCTATGTCTTTTTCGTCTGTTGTTTTTTCTAATTTAATATCATCGCCATTGCCATCATATAAATGGTAATTTTTCTCTTCATTTTAATGTCTATTTGATACAAATCAAATCAAATCAAATCAAATATTTTATTGTACCAATCATGGACCCACAGGGGGCAATGACATAAAACACACATGATTAAAAACATACATACATACATACATACATACATACAAACATACAGACTAGTTTGAGCAAAATAGAACAGATTGAAAAAAATTAATGTGCATTATAACAACAATTAGCTATGTTATATTTACCATTCTAAAAATGTATATTGACCCGGTACAGCACTGGAACCCGGATAACTCAAGACAGCCTTTCTGGAATTATACGTATATACCGATACTTAAAGTATATTACATAAAAAATAAATATCCATTAAACAACACCGCAGACCAAATTACAATAACTGCCATGGGGTTGTGTAGCTACAAGAGACACCAAGGGACGGTGCTGTAGGAGATGCAATCAATTGCATTCCTCCTCGCGTCAAATGTAGATAAATAAGACCATAAACAATTAGAGTTTGTATATGAAATATAAATTATCTTAAAAGGGGTCATTTATCTGCAGGAGACACCAAGGGACGGTGCTTAAGGATATGCTGATTCTAATAAGTCAGCATTCCACCTCGTGTCTAAAGCAGATAAACAAGTCCATCGAGTATAATCAATCTATGCCTTTTTTCAAAATCATTTACAGTGTACTTGAAGAAATTTACATAGTTCTTTTAATACATCTGTATTTTCACAAGACATCATCCATACCAATCTTTCCTGGGAATTTAAGTTAATGAAATTTAGACAAGACTGTAATATAGTGTCATACAAGTGTTGTCTTTCATTCGTATATTTGGTGCAGTGAATCAAAAAATGAAGCTCATCTTCTACGTCACCCGAGTTACAGCTAGTGCTGACATAATCTCAGTTGAGGAGGGATACCCTTGCATCTACCTATTTCAATTTGCAAATGATGAGATGAAACTCTAAATCTTGTTAAGCTTCTCCTTAGCTCAAAACTACTGCTAATTGTTAAATAATTTTCAAATCCTGGATTTATTTTGAATTTCATACATGTACGTAGTTTACTGTCTGAACACTTGGTGATTTGTTTCTTCCATGATATTATATATGCCTCTTTTAACTTTGCCTTTACAAAATTTTTTGAAATATTTGTTTTATTTAATTCTGAAATCTGGGGAATATTTAGCTGTAAGATGCTTTGAAGTGACCCAAAAAATGAGGGTTTCTTTTGGTTATATAGCTTTTAACTGTTCATATATGCATCCTTTAAAAGGGGAAAAGATTCTAAATTTTCTAATCTAATCCAATAGTTAATAATAGATTTAACTATATCAAAATGTAAAGGAAAACGACCGAGTTCTGATAAAACAGCAAAATTAGTAGTCTTTTCATGTGCACCAAGGATAAATTTACAGAATTTATTGTTCTCACATACAATGTTAGAGTAAATTTTGTCCAGCGTTATACTTCCATTCCTGAATTTAGCTGTAAAAAGATTAAAAGATCCCAATATTTCACTACCATAAAGTAAAATGGGCTTTTCAGTGTGATCAAATACATGTAAACTAGTTTTTACGTTTGGGTACAGAGACAGAAAATCTTTCTGTAATTTGAAATATGATACAGATAGCACTTTACATTTGCTCGGGTGGAACTTAAGTAACCATTTTTGACCAGTTTTGTAATTCATCTAAATCTCTCTGTAATATCTCCTCATCTTGCTTGTCCTTGATTTCCCTATATACCATAGTATCGTCAGCAAATAAATATGCAGTTGAATTTATGCAATCGGGCATATCATTGATATATAAATAATATGGGGTACACTCCCCTGTGGTATGCCACTAGTCACATTCTGACCCATTTACTATTACTTTTTGTGTTCTGTCCTTCAGGAAGCTCTCTACCCAGTCTATAACGGTTTTGTAAGTTTTGTATCTCAATGCGGACTTGCTGATCATATGTAGACAAGATTTACTTATAGATTTACATGTGAGCTTTTTTTTTGTACGTCGGAAAAGTTGTCTGTGAATTTGTTTGCAGCCAACAGAAGAATCAAATACATGTGTTGCTAAAATATTATATGACATCCAAGTTTAGTTTTGGAATCCACGTGTATTTCATTGTTGACATTTTCCTCTGAGCCAATCAAAATTAATTATTTGCACACACCTTCAAAACAGGAGTGACTTCCCTTGACTCAATTTGTCAATAAACACAAAAAAGGTTGTAGGTTTAACCCTATTGTCTCGTCAATCAGATTACCAAGGTCGTTTTTGAAAATTTAAATCCTATGAAATCAAGTACACAAATAACTAAAGTTAGGTTGATGACTTCTCCAGAGCAGATTACGTGTAGTTATAGAAGTGCCTTGATCTCTAACCTTGCCTACTTTGCAGGAATCACCAACCAGACAGAACTGGCATAACTGAGAGACGGTAGGGGTTGACACAGACGATATATAACGGTGTTGGAATAATATGATTCGAAATGTGAATTTTTTACAGCGAATAGTGAGGTTTAAACACGCTGGAAAGTTCAAACATTCCGATTTAGCAAGCACGTGTCGACAACATGGCCATGGGAGGTTAGTGAGCTTCACACAGACTAGTTATGTTCATACAGGCAGCACGGATTCACAGCAAGTCCAGAAATCACAAGATGAACTGTAAGTCGGAAGTGTGAATATGTAATCCCAAAAGATCAGGTCAGTCCTAGAAGGGTAGTTGACCGCAATANGGGGGGGGGGGGGGGGGTTGCGGTGGGAGCAGGATTGGCCATTTTAAGTAAGCAGGAAGCTTGATTGGCTAAATTAAAATAGCAGGAAGCATGAATGGCCATTTTAAGTCAGCAGAAAGCTTAATTGGCCATTTAAGTAATAAGGAAGCAGCATTGGCCATTTTAAGTAAGCAGGATTGCATATGGCCATGCATTTACAAATGTATATATCTCTTTCCAGGCTTATGATGCCTCAAGGGCGTTAAGGCATAATTGACCCCTCGGCTACCTTTATGTCCCGCATGGCATTCCATACATTGGTAATTGAAGTTCACCAGGCATGAAAGGCAAATGGATACTGTGGCTAAAGAAATAACACTAAAAGAGCCGAAAATCTACACTCTTGGAGTTGCAGGACCCTGTTTGGTACCCAATACCCATGGAAACCTAACAGCTGCAAAAAGTGACATGTTTGAGAGGGCTGGGCTCTCTTAAAGGCTTCTAACACCAATACCTGCAACAGCAATCTCAAGTTTTTGGTTTTTGTGTTTAAAGTGAAGGTCTAAAAAAATGCCAGACTACAAGAAAAAAAAAAAATTTTTTTTTGAATTTTTGGCAAACTTGAATACAAAAATTGCTAAAATCGGCATTTTTGTGCCTTTGGGACTATCAAAATCCGACCCTCTGTTACAGACCAAGGACTTTCATGTCTTTTATGCATGATAGCAGATAGGGGTGACCACTCTTTATAGCTTGCCAAACTCATTACAGCAGGTTTCCATGGTAACTAAAAAGTAAAAAAAATGACCAAAATTTCCATTTTTCAGGCGGGTACCTGCACTTTGTTCCACCTCACAACCCCTCCACCCCACCTCTCCCAACAACCTTCCCACCCCTCTCAGTGTTTTCCATTTTCAACAAAAGGTGGTTGTTTTCGACAATTACAAGGCCATGACATTTATATCACTTGAAATTATCTCAAACCTAGCATTAAAACAACCACTTGCCACAAGTGAAAGGTGGTTGTTTTGAAAATAAAGGTAGTTGTTTTAACCACCTTTAATCAGGAATGGAAAACACTGCCTTTTCTTTCACTTTTTTGTATAAAGATGCTGACAAACATGACAAAGTGACATTGAAATACGTCAGTGCATTTGCATATTATTAAAGTTTTGAAAACGAGGATTTCTACAAAATTGATTCAGACGTGAAAGTGTTAAGAAAGTGAGAAGCTAGATTGGCCATTTGAAGTTAATCGAAAGCTGGATTGGCTGTTTTCATTAAGCAGTAAGCTGGATGGGCCATTTTAAGTATTCACCATTTTTAGTAAGCGGGAAGCACGATTTTTACAAAAAGTGCACACAAAAAAGAGAATGAAGCGAGAAACACTAGACAAATCCATGTGAACCAGAAAAACAGCAATAATGTTTTCAGATTGAATCCATTCAAAATCAAATGGATATACACTTAAAAACTTGATGAGAAAGGGACCCCCATTGTGAGAGTTAAAGTTATAAGAAAATGGAGATTACACCATGTAAATCACATGCTGTTACATTAGATTTATACTACAACTTTTTAGATTTGAAAATGCAAAGAACATTTTCTTATTTTATTCTGCCCCTCCCATCCCTCTTCATTTACCATAATGTAATTAAATTCATAATCAAAATGTTTTCCATAGACCTTGATAATGTTGAACTTCAGAGAAATTCATGCTACTTTGTATGTATATCACTCAGCTAACATTCATGTATATCATGTACATACATCTAAACAACCAATCATAACACAGCAGAGGCAAAAACTTTCTGTAATGTAGGTACATGTATGTGATTTGCATAGCTAATTGTTGGACATTTTTGTTGATATCAATTAATGCTCTGAACTTATTTTTGTTTTAGAAATTGGAACATACAGAATTTTGAAGACAGACTATTTGATTTCCTCAGTGATGGAAGGGACAGACTTAGTGTACAGAAATTTAAAGCAGCAAGTATTTTGATTGATTGATTGTTGTTCAATAAGAATTTTTTGGATATGACAATACTGAAACAGCTGATACAGTGTATTGTACATCTGTATAACATTAAGATATGTCTTAATAATTAAATTTCTCCTGCAGACTGTCAAGAGTTAATGGTACCCTTTGCAGTTCAATGTTAAACCTATGGGCCAGAACAGTAATGTGACGGCTTTTCCTTTGTGATGTCATAATTGAATGACAGATGTGAAACGTCATATTTCGATTACTTTGCCACAAATTAAGTCCCTTTTCCCGTAAAATAATGTTTAATCCGGAAACTTTTGTAAAATATCTCCATTAAAAGCATGGTGACTTTTACACTTTTTTACTGTTATCAATAAATTACATCATAAACTATCTTTTCCCCAAAATACATCAAATTCTCATGGAAAAAAGTTCTTTATTGCCTTTCCATATTTTCCCCATGCATTCTATGTAAATTTCGGTGAAAAAATGGCTAAAATTAGCAAACTTTAATCTCAATTCTACAAAAAGCAAGCATGGTGACCCATAGTTTTTATTACAGATTTCGGGTAGGTAGGATTGGTTCTTCAATTGTGCTCATGGATATGAATATTACTGTCTATCTGCCTTAAGGGGGTGGTAGACCAAAAGTATGGGGAGATAACTCTGTTTAGCACTGATCCATTGATTATGAATAAAAATATACTATTATGATTATGTATGTAGACTTCAGATCTATGTTATACACAGAAAATAAATATTCATTTTCTCATGGAAATAACCACCCAATACATCCTGTAATTTATAACAAATGTATGAATTCTTCATTTTAGAAAAACAGAAAAGAAATATAAATTCAGAATTTTGGAAGGGAGGTAATTAAAAACATTGAAGTTAAAACCATCAATTTAACAGTTCAAAAGAAGTCAAGAAGTAGAGTTGCAGGTTCTAGACTGTTAGTAAAATATTGGCTTATTTAAAAAGTTTTCAAAATAAAAAAAATCAAAGACAACAGAAAAAAATGAACAAAAAAAAACCCCACAAAAACAAGGTTATTACCCTTGGAATCCTTCCTTGATCTGCAAATGCATTTCATGTAAAATGACTATGTATTTTTTCATGGTCTAAAAAAAACATACCAGTAAATTATTTGGCCACACAACATACATTCAAACCTTGATTGGACACTCTAGGAATATTTGAACTTCATTTTGACACATATAGGTCATCTGGCATGGGATAATTTAGATCTAGTAGTTTAGAATACAAAAATATATAGATGTGTATAACATGTAGTGGTGCCAAAAATTTGGTTTGACGATTAATGTACAGTGAAATAGATAGTATAAAATAATAGTATACAAAAAATGTGGTCTATTTTATAATTTTATAATGTCAATTTATAATTAAAGATTTTTGTGGCACTGATACAGTAAGCCAAAATCGTATTAAAATTTAACTGTTATCTCACTCTACGATCAAAATTTATAATCAGGTCTTAAATCACATTTGTATTAAAACAATAATTGATTCAGTTGTTTTAAATATAATCCTATATTTTGAACTTTTTTAAATATTTAGATAGCAGGGTACCAATTTTCTGAAAATCTGAAACTTCATAGAATGTTTTTGTAATATTTTGAAACTATGCACTTCTATTGGGTTGCATTTTAAATTTTTCTCAGACTTTAAGTGCTGATTGAACTTTTCTTGTGCAATTCCTTGTTATAATGTGGCATGTGACTATGTTTTTCGGCCATTGTAGGTGTTTCCTGTTATCTTTTTATTGTAAACAATATCATGTTTAAAGAGTATAAATTTTATGTACAAATCAACCAAATCATGTTTCAGCTTTTACTTTCTAAAGGAAAGAGTATTTGAAGCATGCTCAAGCAGGGATATTATTAGCTTACCTGACCGGAAGGGTCAGTGTGAGCTTTTGCCATCACTTGGCGTCCGTCGTCCGTCATCCGTCCATCCCGTCTGTTAAACTTTTCACATTTTCATGTTCTACTCTGAAACCACGGAAGCAAATTCAACCGAACTTTACAGGAATGATGTACTAAAGGTCCTATACAAAGATTGCTCATTTTCTTCCAACCTGGTAAAAGACATGACCGTCAGCACGGAACATAGTTTAACATTGAACCCTATGGGAAAATCACATTTTCATCTTTTCCTCTGAAACTCTTGAAGCAAATTCAACCAAACTTTACAGGAATGATGTACTAAAGGTCCTTTAATAAGATTGCAGATTTTGTTCCGATTTGATAAAAAACATGGCCGCAAGGCATCGTTATGAAGGAAAGGGTTAAAGTATCTTTTATATAAAGTCCAATTTTGGTAAGTTTACATTGTATTCAGTCTGATGTTACTTTTTCCTTCAAGATCAGGTAAATTGATGCACTTTTAACATATGACTTACAAATATCTGTTTATATTTAGTCCCTTGCAGCATATGGTTTACGGGAATCTGATCCCAGGCTGAAGGAAAGTATGGAGAATTTGAACAATGTCCAAGCCCAGGCAGATTTACACGGACTTACAATTGATAGAAACACATTTAAAGAGTAAGTAACTGTAGTTATATTAAGGAGAATTTGAACATGCCATGTTGAGGCCAGGGCAGATTTACACGGACTTACAATTGATAGAAACACTTTTACAGAGTAAGTTTCTGAAGTTAGTGAGGAGAATTTGAACAATGTCCAAGCCCAGGCAGATTTACACAGACTTACAATTGATAGAAACACCTTTAAAGAGTAAGTTAATGTTGTTACTATGGAGGATTTGAACAATATCCAGATTTTTGTTTATAGCCAGATTTCTCTTTCAGAATTGAATCTAAATATATTTTCTCATTATTAGCATGCTACTTTCACTTTCTACTTTCTGTTTCAGCTGCATTGCAGACAACATAGTTCTTATAGCCAAAGCATTTAACAACAACTTCATTATACCAGATTTTACTTTATTTAGACAACAAATAGATGAATTATACTGGAGAACTAGAAGTAATGTTGGTGGACGGGTAAATATTTATCAGTGTTGCATATTTAGTTTGTTAATTTATTTGTTGCTTACGGTAATTCATTTTGATGTATGTTTAAGGAATCAATTATACGTAGAAAAAAAGAAAGGATATGGAGTGAATGTACATGTGACAAAAATGCACATGATATTTATATATTATACACACTGTAATTATATTATAGTGTTTTAACTTTTAAATCTAATTTTTGAAATATTTCAATTGTATCTTGCATTTAATTATTTAGACAAGGATAAAAATGACCTTCTCAGTTTTTCTGTAAATTAATTATATAACAATTATAGTCTGTGAATGAGGTCGATACGATACAACCTTCAATCAAACACATCAACAATTATGACAGCTAAGGTAGAAATCACAACATTGAACCCTGTAGGAAATCAGGGTTATAACAAAATTAACAGACAGATTTGTCTGGGGCCAAAATAAATGTTGCAGGTAAAAATTCAAAAGAAAAATATTAAAGATTTGGAATCTCTTTTTGGTGTGATATGAACAGAACATAGATTTGACCCTATTGAAAAAAAAAAAACAAATTTTGAATATCTCCCCTGAAGCAAACTGAGTAAGATTGTTCTTGCATTGTGTTTTTGAGGGCATTTACTAATCACATTTACTTTGCTTTTTAAAAGTTTTAAATTTCATTCATTGCAGTTTTAAAAGTTGTGCAATTCTTAAATAACACTGAATAAAAGTTTTTTTTTTTATTTCATGAAAAATATTAAATCATGAAAAAATTTCATAATGTGATCTAAAAATAAGGTCAAGGTCATAAATATGTAAGCATACTATTTCCATTATGCGGTACTTATGAAATTCTCTTGACAACTCTAATTGTTTGTTTATTTTTCAGGTAGCTAACTATATTCCTCAGCTAGCACGTTACAGTCCAGACTATTGGGGAATCTCTGTATGTACTATAGATGGACAAAGGTAATTAGGTAGCCATCAAAAATAATATCTCCACCTGTCTAATTTTTTTTACCCCTGAAAAAAATTTTGTATTTGATTTTTATCTCATTTTTGTCGAGCCATTGAAAAGAAAAACAAAGACTTTACATCGGTACAGGTTTTCCTGCAACGGCCATGGGTGCAGCATTCACAATTGTTTACGTTTTTATGACCCGCCACAAAGTGGAAGGGGCATATAGATTTACCCTTCTCCGTACGTCCGTACGTCCCAATGTTAAGTTTTGCGTTTAGGTCCATATATTGGCAACCTCTTGTGGTATTTTGATAATATTACATCAGTACATGCACCTTGATCAGTACTAACAGATTCACCAACAATTGGGGATCCATGACCTACATTTTACGCTTGAATGACTTTGGTTTAATTTTGCGTTAAAGTCCATTTCTGAACAACTATGTATTATAACAATATGATGTTTCATCAAATTAATTGCTTTGATGAGTACTACCCAAAACATTGACAGTTAGGTGGCTTTGACCTATATTTTACGCTTGAATGACTTTGGTTAAATTTTGCGTTAAAGTCCATTTCTCAACAACTATGCATTATAACAATATGATGTTTCATCAAATTAATTGCCTTGTTGAGTACTACTCAAAACATTGACAGTTTGATGGCTTTGACCTATATTTTATGCTTGAGCGACTTTTGTTAAATTTTGCGTTAAAGTCCATATCTCAATAACTACACATCATACCAGAATGATGTTTCATTAAATTGATGGCCTTGATGAGTACTACCCAAATCATTGATAATTAGGTTGCTTTGACCTATATTTTATGCTTGAGCGACTTTTGTTAAATTTTGCATTTAAGCCCGTTTCTCATCGACTTAACATGCTATCCCAATGTTGTTGCATCAAAATAAATCAACTTGATGAGTACTATCCAAATCAAGGCCAATTTGACCTACTTTTTTTTGCTTTAGTGACTTTTGGTATATTTTCTGCTTGAATGACTTTGTTAAATTTTTGCATTAGGCCCATTTCAAACAGCTAGATGTTTAATAGGTGAATACTACATAATTCATGAATAATTTTATAACTTGACCAATATTTAATGTTTAAAAGCCTTTAGTATGGTATTTTTTTTACTTTCCATTATTCAACAAAAGTTTATTGAACAAGCATCTGTAAAGGTTATTCCTCATGATTCAGCGACCGGGAACTAATTTTTATGCCCTATTGACTTGGGCTATCTTTTATGAAAAATTTGTCGGCGGGGCATCCATGTCTTATAGACTCATTCTGTAGTTTCATGTTAATGTAGAAAAGATAACAGGAAAGACTTACAATGGCAAAAAATTACAATCACATGCCATAATCTATCAGGGAACTGCACAAGAAAAACAATAAAATGAAAACATGACAAAAGACAATTACATACATAGACAACAATATGAACTCGGGATAGCAGATGTGTCTGTTAAACATCAACCACTCATAGTACCCCTAGAAAGCAGGATATATCTGTTTAATGTTAATCAATGAAATGTTAACCTACAAAACTCTATAATTTATTTTTTATTGTTTCTTATGACAAAACAATGTTTATTTTTTATTGTTTCTTATGACAAAACAATGTTTATTTTTTATAATGGCAAAATAATTTTTAAACTATTCTATGATAATAATATGGGTTATGTCTGTATTGGGTTTGTTATTGGTCCTAAGATATACGCCTCAGGCCTAAACGGGTGTCCTATAACCAATAACATGGACACAAAAGAAATAAAGCCATAACAATATCTTTATTGGTTAACTTACTAATAACTAAGTTATTTTTTATTCACAATAAAGTTAGAAAAAAAAACACCAAATTTGTTTACATTTCAATATTCATTTCTTATTTAGTGATCACCTATCCTGTTATCTGTGTGGTGCTTACTGTGATTTTTAAGGTAAACATTTTTTTCCAGAAATTGATCACTATTTCCTATGAGTTTATTTATACATATAGATCAAAGTTGAGAAAATGTTTATCGCTTCAAATTTCATATTTGGTAGTGAAAGTTCAACACATGGTAATATAAGTTAAAAAAAGCTTTCTGAAATGTCACAGGGTGACAAGGTTCTGTCACAAGGGTCACACACATACATGAGATTAAGAAGTAACAAGATCTTGATGGCGGCAAAGGCAAGGACAGTGCCTAATGCTATTAACAAATTAACAGTGACAGTGAATAATATTTAGTACAGAAATTTTTGACATCAAAAAGCTTCAAGCATAAACTATTCAACTAAAGCACATTTATCTGCAATACCTGTATTAGCGGAATCATTGCTATAATAATGTCAGGACAGATTTTAGTTTGCCTCAACGTCTGTGTCTACATTTAGGTATATATCTTGGTAACTATGAAGGATAGGGTCATCAAATTTGCATCTGGGGCTATCTCACAGCCTACAAGAAAATTAGGTCTCTTTGACCTATATTTTCCACATGATCGACTTTCATTCAAGTTTATGTGCCAGCCTTGCATGTGCATGTGTCTTTGGTTGTAGGTCAGGATCAAGGCAAAATTAGGTCCCTTTGACCCATATTTTCCACATAATTGACTTGCTTTCAAGTTAACATTCGAGTTCAGATCTAATTTAATGTACATGGTAGAATCATCTTATCTTGGATGTCAATGCATCTTTGATGTTAGTTGAGCATTCAGGTCACTTTGACCTATATATTCTGTATGAATGACTTGCATTCAAGTTTACGTCTGAGTTCAAATCTTAGTCACTGTACATGGGACCCCTGTGTATGCATATGGATTGGTAGGTCAGCACCCAGGTAAAATTGGGTTGTTGTGGTGATTTGCAATACAAGGCAAACTTTGTAATCATTGATTACCTATCTTTAATTATGTAAGTCAATAACACACTAGTTAATAAAGTATGATTTTATGTATCAGGCATTCAATAGGAGATTGTAACATACCATTCTGTCTGCAATCGGTCAGTAAACCATTGGTATATGCCTTGGTACAGGAAGAAATTAACCCAGAGACTGCTCACCAGTATGTAGGACATGAACCTAGTGGCAGGTCTTTTAATGAAATATCACTGGATTCTACAAGTAAGTCAAGAATGAAAAAAAAGATTTACATTATAAATAAGCCCTTAAATGGTAGTGATGCATCATGTTTCACAGAACAGATATATTTTGGTAAGGAGGGGTATTTGCCAATAATACAAGTTGCAGGCCAAAATTTCCTGAGCCGTAAAGACAAGGAAAATTTAGACCTAGGACTTGTATTTTTAGTTCACCTCAACGAAGTACTATTTGAGTACCCCAGGCGTCCTCATCCGCATCTACGTCTATGTCCGCGTCCGCATTTGGGCATATATCTCTGCAACTATGAAAGGTAGGGTCATCAAACTTTGTGTGCAGATGCATCTTGGGCTATCTCACAGCCTCCAAGAAAATTAGGTCTCTTTGACCTATATTTTCTGCTTGACTGGCTTTCATTTAATTTTAGGTCCGAGTTGATATCTCAGTAACTGTACATGGTAGGATCATCTAACCTTGCATGTGCATGCATCTTTGGCGGTAGGTCATCATCCAGTCAAAATTAGGTCACTTTGACCTATATTTTCCGCATGAGTGACTTACATTCAAGTTTACGTCCGAGTTCAGATCAAAGTAACTGTACATGGTACGATCATCTAACTTTGCATCTGCATGCATCTTTGGTGGTAGGTCAGCATCCAGGCAAAATTAGATCACTTTGACCTATATTTTCCGCACGATCGACTTACATTCAAGTTTACGTCCGAGTTCAGATTTAAGTAACTGTACATGGTACAATCATCTAACTTTGCATGTGCATGCATCTTTGGAGTAAGGTCAGCATCCAGTCAAAATTAGGTCACTTTGACCTATATTTTCGGCATGATCGACTTACATTCAAGGTAATGTCCAAGTTCACATCTAAGTAACTGTACATGGTAGGATCATCTAACCTTGCATATGCATGCATCTTTGAGGATAGGTTAGCATCCAGGCAAAATTAGGTCAGTTTGACCTATATTTTCCGCATGATTGACTTACATTCAAGTTTGCGTCCAAGTTCAGATTTAAGTAACTGTACATGGTTGGATCATCTAACCTTGCATGTGCATGCATCTTTGGCAGTAGGTCAGCATCCAGGCAAAATTAGGTCACTTTTCCGTTTATGTCCGAATTCAGGTCTCAATAACTGTACATGGTAAGATCATCTAGCCTTTGTATAAATGCATAAGGGATGGTAAATGAGCACCCTGGCCAAATTGGGTTTCTGTGTCCATGTGCCATAACGAGGCGAACTTTGTAATCATTGATTACCTATGTTTGGAAAATATCCAGACGCTAATGATTAATCAGTAATTTGTGTCAATTTCCTTTGATCTGCATTGCCTGTAATAGTATCGCTGAACAGACTGTGATATAGACAAAAACGGGTTACTGTCAAGATGTCACATGCAAATTGCTATGTGTCATGTTCATATTAAAGCATCATACGTTGAACTGATGAAGAATGAATTATTGCAATAAAAAACGTATAAACCATGCTTAAACTGAAATTTCAGCTTATCATATCGACTGTGGGGGGTATATAGTGATCATGGTCTCCGTTCGTCTGTCCGTCTGTCCTTTGTTTATTCAGTCCGCCATAAGGGTATACACTTTGTGGCGACAACTCCTCCTGGACTACATGGTGAAATCTAATGAAACTTCACAGAATGTTCAGTACACATTCCCATTTTTCAAAATATATTTAAAATTTGATTTTTTGAGAGGAGCGGGGGGTATATATTTGTTAGCTTTGCTCCCAGTTTTTCTATACTCAGTTTATAAAAGAGTTCTATTTATCATTGCAATCGTCTCAGTGAAGGGTAAAAAAGGCATATACCACGGTAAAAAGTGAAATCCACTATTGATGTGAAAAAGTTAAGGATATATATATTAACTAATCAGAATAAAGCTTACTTACATAAGGTGCTATTATGTTCCAAGTATCAGTTTAATTGGCCTGAAATAGAAAATTATATTTATTTTTAGTAAAATTTTATACTTGACGATTTTCTACTTTATAACTACTGACACCAAACTTGGCTACATCACTCATAAAGTAGATTAACACTGTTTTATGGAGCGTTTGATCATGCATTTGAAATTTTTTTTTTATGAAAGAGTTGAATACAAGGCAGGTTTGATGTTTTGCCAGATGATTCATTTGACAGCTTTTCCTTTGTAATGCCAATGTAAAATGTCATAGCCAACTATGTCAACTTTGCTGTCTTTTCTTGTTAGTAATGTGTAAAATCTGGAAACTTTGTAAAATTTCGCCATTTATAGCAGCAGGAATTTTTTTTTATTTTAATCCATACTTCAGATGATAAACAATCTGTTTACCAACACATTCATTCACATTAGTAAAATATTAAATATTCTCATAGATAAAAGGTTGATTTCTATGTAGCTAACATTGCCTTTCCATATTTTTCTTCATTTAGGTGAAAAAAGATGGCTGAACACAGAAAGACTTCAATCTTCTGGAAATATACCTTCATGTAGTCGTTTACCATCATAGCAGAGCATATTTCCATAGAAATCAGAGGAAAAGATGTCAGAGAAGAGAACTTTGTTTTAATTTTGTGGAAAAAAGCTCAGAAAATAAGACTTAAAATGTGCTGAATCTTTTACAAGTAAAGGGCAATGCTGAATTTTATCTCATATTACTGTACTACATACTGATGCACATTTTACCTTTATTTCAGACAAACCACACAATCCAATGATTAATTCTGGTGCAATTGTGATGACCTCATTGTTGAAACAGAATTTGAATCTTGCCGACAGATTCGATTATGTAAGTACAGAGCTAAAGATGAGTATTGCTGTAAAGTCTACCGCTTGTAGCATGAGAGTCACGCTTTTGACTACAATACCACACTCTCACACCTAAGTTGCATCCCTCACAAAGCATCACAATTTTTCATATTTTTGTCAATTTTCATTCTGAAAATGGCCTCAAGATTTTACATTCTTTAAATTTGCTTTAATTTTGTAAATTTAGCATAACTGTATATCAGTCCCAAGTTGGGCCTTGTTACATTTTTCTTGTTTGAACGGCTATTCATATCAATGTCAGAAAATTCACACTGAAGAGAATGAACAGTCTGTAACTTGCCAGTGCCTCATCAAAAGCATATGACATGTTGAAAACAGATAGGATATAAGGGGACAGGAAAAATATTGTACTGTTATGGCTTCTTTATTAAACTAGCAAAATGGGACATATTTATGTTAACAAAATGTAACTTCTTAACAGCGTATTCCGTGAAACTTGCTATTTCTTCAAAGCTTTAATTGAGCGAATTATTTATATATATGCATTTCATCAACCCAACATCCAACTTTTGCAAGGCTTTACAGATCCTTTTGTCAAATATTAGATGCATACCTTTAAAACAGATGTGTATTCAACGTAAACTGCAACATCTTAATTTATCTTTCAAAGTATTGTACACTGATTTTAGGATTTAACCTTTTCGTTTCGATAATGAAATAATCGATTTTGTTTTTCTATTTTTATACGACCGCAAAAATTTTGCGGTCGTATTATGTTATGGCGCAGTTGTCGGCGTCGG